>JANJGN010002441.1:0-71027 GCA_026770705.1 Isurus oxyrinchus
CCGATACAGAGAGTCAACAGATTTTAAATGTGATTCACCCAACAGATTACTCGCGTCCCGACTCACACAGCTCAACTGGTGCTTGCAGAGGTGGAATTATAAATGGAGGCACAGTCACGGCCAAAGATTTACTTTACTTATTCATAACATTCCTGGCACTCACAGACTGTAGACAAGCACATGAGGTTAACTCCATAATAACACACCCCTCACTGTAACACGGATATACCCCCACACCCCTCACTGTAACACTCTGATATACCCCACACCCCTCACTGTAACACTCTGATATACCCCACACTCCTCACTGTAACACTCTGATATACCCCACACTCCTCACTGTAACACTCTGATATACCCCACACTCCTCACTGTAACACTCTGATATAACCCACAACCCTCACTGTAACACGGATATACCCCACACCCCTCACTGTAAAACTCTGATATACCCCACACCCCTCACTGTAACACTGTGATATACCCCACACCCCTCACTGTAACACTCTGATATACCCCACACCCTTCACTGTAACACTCTGATATACACCACACCCCTCACTGTAACACTCTGATATATCCCACACCCCTCACGGTAACACTCTGATATACCCCACACCCCTCACTGTAACACTCTGATATACCCCACACCCTTCACTGTAACACTCTGATATACACCACACCCCTCACTGTAACACTCTGATATATCCCACACCCCTCACTGTAAAACTCTGATATACCCCACACCCCTCCCTGTAACACTCTGATATACCCCACACCCCTCACTGTAACACTCTGATATACCCCACACCCCCTCACTGTAACACTCTGATAAACCCCACACTCCTCACTGTAACACTCTGATATAACCCACACCCCTCACTGTAACACTCTGATATATCCCACACCCCTCACTGTAACACTGATATATCCCACACCCCTCACAGTAAAACTCTGATATATCCCACACCACTCACTGTAACACTCTGATATATCCCACACCCCTCACTGTAACACTCTGATATATCCCACACCCCTCACTGTAACACTGATATACCCCACACCCCTCACTGTAACACTCTGATATATCCCACACCCCTCACTGTAACACTCTGATATATCCCACACCCCTCACTGTAACACTGATATACCCCACACCCCTCACTGTAACACTCTGATATATCCCACACCCCTCACTGTAACACTCTGATATATCCCACACCCCTCACTGTAACACTGATATACCCCACACCCCTCACTGTAACACTCTGATATACCACACACACCTCACTGTAACACTCTGATATACCCCACACCCCTCACAGTAACACTCTGATATACCCCACACCCCTCACTGTAACACTCTGATATATCCCACACCCCTCACTGTAACACTCTGATATACCTCACACCCCTCACTGTAACACTCTGATATACCCCACACCCCTCACTGCAACACGGATATAGCCCACACCCCTCACTGTAACACTCTGATATACCACACACCCCTCACTATAACAATCTGATATACCCCACACCCCTCAGTGTAACACTCTGATATACCCCACTCCCCTCAGTGTAACACTCTGATATACCCCACTCCCCTCACTGTAACACTCTGATATATCCCACACCCCTCACTGTAACACTCTGATATACCCCACACACCTCACTGTAACACTCTCATATACTCCAAACCCCTCAGTGTAACACTCTGATATACCCCACTCCCCTCACTGTAACACTCTGATATATACCACACCCCTCACTGTAACACTCTGATATACCCCACACCCCTCAGTGTAACACTCTGATATACCTCACACCCCTCACTGTAACACTCTGATATACCCCACACCCCTCACTGTAACACTCTGATATACCCCACACCCCTCACTGTAACACTCTGATATATCCCACACCCCTCACTGTAACACTCTGATATACCCCACACCCCTCACTGTAACACTCTGATATATCCCACACCCCTCACTGTAACACTCTGATATACCCCACACCCCTCACTGCAACACGGATATACCCCACACCCCTCACTGTAACACTCTGATATACCCCACTCCCCTCACTGTAACACTCTGATATATCCCACACCCCTCACAGTAACACTCTGATTACCCCACACCCCTCACTGTAACAATCTGATATACCCCACACCCCTCACTGTAACACTCACATATACTCCACACCCCTCAGTGTAACACTCTGATATACCCCACTCCCCTCACTGTAACACTCTGATATACCCCACACCCCTCACTGTAACAATCTGATATACCCCACAACCCTCAATGTAACACTCTGATATACCCCACACCTCTCAGTGTAACACTTGATATACCCCACTCCCCTCACTGTAACACTCTGATATATCCCACACCCCTCACTGTAACACTCTGATATACCCCACACCCCTCACTGTAACACTCTGATATACCCCACACCCTTCAGTGTAACACTCTGATATATCCCACACCCCTCACTGTAACACTCTGATATATCCCACACCCCTCACTGTAACACTCTGATATATCACACACCCCTCACTGTAACACTCTGATATATCACACACCCCTCACTGTAACACTCTGATATACCACACTCCCCTCACTGTAACACTCTGATATACCCCACAACCCTCACTGTAACACTCCGATATATCCCACACCCTTCAATGTAACACTCTGATAGATACCACACACCTCACTGGAACATTCTGATATACCCCAAAACCCTCACTGTAACACTCTGATATATCCCACACCCCTCACTATAACACTCTGATATATCCCTCACCCCTCACTGTAAAAGTATGATATATCACACACCGCTCACAGTAACACACTGATATATCACACACCCGTCACTGTAACACTGATATACCCCACAGCCCTCATTGTAACACTCTGATATACCCCACACCCATCAATGTAACACTCTGATATATCGCACACACCTCAATGTAACACAGATATACCCCACACCCCTCACTGTAACACACTGGTAAACCCAACACCCCTCACTGTAACACTCTGACATACCCCACACCCCTCACTGTAACACTCTGATATACCCCACAGCCCTCACTGAAACACTCTGATAAATCTCACACACCTCACTGTAACAATCTGATATACCCCACACACCTCACTGTAACAGTCTGATATACGCCACACCCCTCACTGCAACACGGATATACACCACACCCCTCACTGTAACACTCTGATATACCCCACACCCCTCACTGTAACAATCTGATATACCCCACACCCCTCACTGTAACACTCTGATATACCCCACACCCCTCAGTGTAACACTCTGATATACCCCACTCCCCTCACTGTAACACTCTGATATATCCCACACCCCTCACTGTAACACTCAGATATACCCCACACCCCTCACTGTAACACTCTGATATATCCCACACCCCTCAGTGTAACACTCTGATATATCACACACCCCTCACTGTAACACTCTGATATATCCCACACCCCTCACTGTAACACTCTGATATATCCCACACCTCTCACTGTAACACTCTGATATATCCCACACCCCTCACTGTAACACTCTGATATATCACACACCCCTCACTGTAACATTCTGATATACCCCACTCCCCTCACTGTAACACCCTGATATATCCAACACCCCTCACTGTAACACTCTGATAAACCCCACACCCCTCACTGTAACACTCTGATATACCTCACACCCCTCACTGTAACACTCTGATATACCCCACACCCCTCACTGTAACACTCTGATATACCCCACACCCCTCACTGTAACACTCTGATATACCCCACACCCCTCACTGCAACACGGATATACCCCACACCCCTCACTGTAACACTCTGATATACCCCACACCCCTCACTGTAACAATCTGATATACCCCACACCCCTCACTGTAACACTCTGATATATCCCGCACACCTCACTGTAACACTCTGATATACCCCACACCCCTCACTGTTACACTCTGAAATATCCCACACACCTCACTGTAACACTCTGATATACAACACATCCCTCACTGTAACACTCTGATATATAACACACCCCTCACTGTAACACTCTGATATAACCCACACCCCTCACTGTAACACTCGGATATAACAGACAACCCTCACAGTAACAATCTGATATATCCCACACCACTCACTGTAACACTCTGATATATCCCACTCCCCTCACTGTAACACACTGATATACCTCACAATCCTCACTGTAACACTCTGATATAACCCACACCCCTCACTGCAACACTCTGATAAACCCCACACCGCTCACTGTAACACTGATATATCCCACATACCTCACTGTAACACTGATGTACCGCACAGCCCTCACTGTAACACTGATATACCCCACACACCTCACTGTAACACTCTGATATACCCCAGACCCCTCACGGTAACTCTCTGATATATCCCACACAACTCACTGTAACACTCAAATATACCCAACAGCCCTCACTGTAACACTCTGATATACACCACACCCTTCAATGTAACACTCTGATATATACCACACACCTCACTGGAACACTCTGATATACCCCAAAACCCTCACTGTAACACTCTGATATATCCCACACCCCTCACTGTAACACTCTGATATACACCACACCCCTCACTGTAACACTCTGATATATCCCACACCCCTCACTGTAAAACTCTGATATACCCCACACCCCTCCCTGTAACACTCTGATATACCCCACACCCCTCACTGTAACACTCTGATATACCCCACACCCCTCACTGTAACACTCTGATAAACCCCACACTCCTCACTGTAACACTCTGATATAACCCACACCCCTCACTGTAACACTCTGATATATCCCACACCCCTCACTGTAACACTGATATATCCCACACCCCTCACAGTAAAACTCTGATATATCCCACACCACTCACTGTAACACTCTGATATATCCCACACCCCTCACTGTAACACTCTGATATATCCCACACCCCTCACTGTAACACTGATATACCCCACACCCCTCACTGTAACACTCTGATATATCCCACACCCCTCACTGTAACACTCTGATATATCCCACACCCCTCACTGTAACACTGATATACCCCACACCCCTCACTGTAACACTCTGATATATCCCACACCCCTCACTGTAACACTCTGATATATCCCACACCCCTCACTGTAACACTGATATACCCCACACCCCTCACTGTAACACTCTGATATACCCCACACACCTCACTGTAACACTCTGATATACCCCACACCCCTCACTGTAACACTCTGATATATCCCACACCGCTCACTGTAACACTCTGATATACCTCACACCCCTCACTGTAACACTCTGATATACCCCACACCCCTCACTGCAACACGGATATACCCCACACCCCTCACTGTAACACTCTGATATACCACACACCCCTCACTATAACAATCTGATATACCCCACACCCCTCAGTGTAACACTCTGATATACCCCACTCCCCTCAGTGTAACACTCTGATATACCCCACTCCCCTCACTGCAACACTCTGATATATCCCACACCCCTCACTGTAACACTCTGATATACCCCACACCCCTCACTGTAACACTCTGATATACCCCACACCCCTCACTGTAACACTCTGATATATCCCACACCCCTCACTGTAACACTCTGATATACCCCACACCCCTCACTGTAACACTCTGATATATCCCACACCCCTCACTGTAACACTCTGATATACACCACACCTCTCACTGCAACACGGATATACCCCACACCCCTCACTGTAACACTCTGATATACCCCTCTCCCCTCACTGTAACACTCTGATATATCCCACACCCCTCACAGTAACACTCTGATATACCCCACACCCCTCACTGTAACAATCTGATATACCCCACACCCCTCACTGTAACACTCACATATACTCCACACCCCTCAGTGTAACACTCTGATATACCCCACTCCCCTCACTGTAACACTCTGATATACCCCACACCCCTCACTGTAACAATCTGATATACCCCACAACCCTCAATGTAACACTCTGATATACCCCACACCCCTCAGTGTAACACTCTGATATACCCCACTCCCCTCACTGTAACACTCTGATATATCCCACACCCCTCACTGTAACACTCTGATATACCCCACACCCCTCACTGTAACACTCTGATATACCCCACACCCTTCAGAGTAACACTCTGATATATCCCACACCCCTCACTGTAACACTCTGATATATCCCACACCCCTCACTGTAACACTCTGATATATCACACACCCCTCACTGTAACACTCTGATATATCACACACCCCTCACTGTAACACTCTGATATACCACACTCCCCTCACTGTAACACTCTGATATACCCCACAACCCTCACTGTAACACTCCGATATATCCCACACCCTTCAATGTAACACTCTGATAGATACCACACGCCTCACTGGAACATTCTGATATACCCCAAAACCCTCACTGTAACACTCTGATATATCCCACACCCCTCACTATAACACTCTGATATATCCCTCACCCCTCACTGTAAAAGTATGATATATCACACACCGCTCACAGTAACACACTGATATATCACACACCCGTCACTGTAACACTGATATACCCCACAGCCCTCATTGTAACACTCTGATATACCCCACACCCATCAATGTAACACTCTGATATATCGCACACACCTCAATGTAACACAGATATACCCCACACCCCTCACTGTAACACACTGGTAAACCCAACACCCCTCACTGTAACACTCTGACATACCCCACACCCCTCACTGTAACACTCTGATATACCCCACAGCCCTCACTGAAACACTCTGATAAATCTCACACACCTCACTGTAACAATCTGATATACCCCACAAACCTCACTGTAACACTCTGATATACGCCACACCCCTCACTGCAACACGGATATGCACCACACCCCTCACTGTAACACTCTGATATACCCCACACCCCTCACTGTAACAATCTGATATACCCCACACCCCTCACTGTAACACTCTGATATACCCCACACCCCTCAGTGTAACACTCTGATATACCCCACTCCCCTCACTGTAACACTCTGATATATCCCACACCCCTCACTGTAACACTCAGATATACCCCACACCCCTCACTGTAACACTCTGATATATCCCACACCCCTCAGTGTAACACTCTGATATATCACACACCCCTCACTGTAACACTCTGATATATCCCACACCCCTCACTGTAACACTCTGATATATCCCACACCTCTCACTGTAACACTCTGATATATCCCACACCCCTCACTGTAACACTCTGATATATCACACACCCCTCACTGTAACATTCTGATATACCCCACTCCCCTCACTGTAACACCCTGATATATCCAACACCCCTCACTGTAACACTCTGATAAACCCCACACCCCTCACTGTAACACTCTGATATACCTCACACCCCTCACTGTAACACTCTGATATACCCCACACCCCTCACTGTAACACTCTGTTATACGCCACACCCCTCACTGTAACACTCTGATATACCCCACACCCCTCACTGCAACACGGATATACCCCACACCCCTCACTGTAACACTCTGATATACCCCACACCCCTCACTGTAACAATCTGATATACCCCACACCCCTCACTGTAACACTCTGATATATCCCGCACACCTCACTGTAACACTCTGATATACCCCACACCCCTCACTGTTACACTCTGAAATATCCCACACACCTCACTGTAACACTCTGATATACAACACATCCCTCACTGTAACACTCTGATATATAACACACCCCTCACTGTAACACTCTGATATAACCCACACCCCTCACTGTAACACTCGGATATAACAGACAACCCTCACAGTAACAATCTGATATATCCCACACCACTCACTGTAACACTCTGATATATCCCACTCCCCTCACTGTAACACACTGATATACCTCACAATCCTCACTGTAACACTCTGATATAACCCACACCCCTCACTGCAACACTCTGATAAACCCCACACCGCTCACTGTAACACTCTGATATATCCCACATACCTCACTGTAACACTAATGTACCGCACAGCCCTCACTGTAACACTGATATACCCCACACACCTCACTGTAACACTCTGATATACCCCACACCCCTCACGGTAACTCTCTGATATATCCCACACAACTCACTGTAACACTCAAATATACCCAACAGCCCTCACTGTAACACTCTGATATACACCACACCCTTCAATGTAACACTCTGATATATACCACACACCTCACTGGAACACTCTGATATACCCCAAAACCCTCACTGTAACACTCTGATATATCCCACACCCCTCACTGTAACTTGGTGATATAACCCACACCCCTCACAGTAACACACTGATATATCCCACACCCCTCACTGTAACACTCTGATATACCCCACACCCCTCACTCTAACACTCTGATATACCCCACAGCCCTCACTGTAACACTCTGATAAATCCCACACCGCTCACTGTAACATTCTGATATATCCCACACCCCTCACTGTAAAAGTCTGATATATCACATACCCCACACTGTAACACACTGATATACCCCACAACCCTCACTGTAACACTCTAATATATACCCCACACCCCTTACTGTAAAACACTGATATACCCCACAACCCTCACTGTAAAAATCTGATATATCCCATACCCCTCACTGTAACACTCTGATATACCCCACACCACTCACTCTAACAGTCTGATATGTCCCACACCCCTCACACTAACACTCTGATACATCCCACACCCCTCACTGTAAAACTCTGATATAGCCCACACCCCTCACAGTAACACACTGATATACCCCACACACCTCACTTTAACACTCTGATATACCCCACACCCCGCACTGTAACACTCTGATATACCCCACACCCCTCACTGTAACACTCTGATAAACCCCACACCCCTCACTGTAAAACTGTGATATACCCCACACTCCTCACTGTAATAATCTGATATACCCCACACCCCTCACTGTAACACTCTGATAAACCCCACACCCCTCACTGTAACACTATGATATACACCACAACCCTCACTGTAACACTCTGATATACCCCACACACCTCACTGTAACAATCTGATATACCCCACACCCCTCACTGTAACACTCTGATATATCCCACACCCCTCACTGTAACACTCTGATATACCCCATCCCTTCAGTGTAACACACTGATATACACCACACCCCTCACAGTAACACTCTGATATACCACACACCCTTCACAGTAACACACTGATATGTCCCAGACCCCTCACTCTAACACTCTGATATATCTCACACCCCTCACTCTAACACTCTGATATACCCCACACCCCTCACTGTAACACTCTGATATACCCCACACCCCTCACTGTTACACCCTGATATATCCCACACCCCTCACTGTAACACTCTGATATATCACACACCCCTCACTGTAACACTCTGATATATCACACACCCCTCACTGTAACACTCTGATATACCACACTCCCCTCACTGTAACACTCTGATATACCCCACAACCCTCACGGTAACACTCCGATATATCCCACACCCTTCAATGTAACACTCTGATAGATACCACACGCCTCACTGGAACATTCTGATATACCCCAAAACCCTCACTGTAACACTCTGATATATCCCACACCCCTCACTATAACACTCTGATATATCCCTCACCCCTCACTGTAAAAGTATGATATATCACACACCGCTCACAGTAACACACTGATATATCACACACCCGTCACTGTAACACTGATATACCCCACAGCCCTCATTGTAACACTCTGATATACCCCACACCCATCAATGTAACACTCTGATATATCGCACACACCTCAATGTAACACAGATATACCCCACACCCCTCACTGTAACACACTGGTAAACCCAACACCCCTCACTGTAACACTCTGACATACCCCACACCCCTCACTGTAACACTCTGATATACCCCACAGCCCTCACTGAAACACTCTGATAAATCTCACACACCTCACTGTAACAATCTGATATACCCCACAAACCTCACTGTAACACTCTGATATACGCCACACCCCTCACTGCAACACGGATATGCACCACACACCTCACTGTAACACTCTGATATACCCCACACCCCTCACTGTAACAATCTGATATACCCCACACCCCTCACTGTAACACTCTGATATACCCCACACCCCTCAGTGTAACACTCTGATATACCCCACTCCCCTCACTGTAACACTCTGATATATCCCACACCCCTCACTGTAACACTCAGATATACCCCACACCCCTCACTGTAACACTCTGATATATCCCACACCCCTCAGTGTAACACTCTGATATATCACACACCCCTCACTGTAACACTCTGATATATCCCACACCCCTCACTGTAACACTCTGATATATCCCACACCTCTCACTGTAACACTCTGATATACCCCACTCCCCTCACTGTAACACTCTGATATATCCCACACCCCTCACTGTAACACTCTGATATACCCCACACCCCTCACTGTAACACTCTGATATACCCCACACCCTTCAGAGTAACACTCTGATATATCCCACACCCCTCACTGTAACACTCTGATATATCCCACACCCCTCACTGTAACACTCTGATATATCACACACCCCTCACTGTAACACTCTGATATATCACACACCCCTCACTGTAACACTCTGATATACCACACTCCCCTCACTGTAACACTCTGATATACCCCACA
Source organism: Isurus oxyrinchus (assembly GCA_026770705.1). Classification (NCBI taxonomy): domain Eukaryota; kingdom Metazoa; phylum Chordata; class Chondrichthyes; order Lamniformes; family Lamnidae; genus Isurus; species Isurus oxyrinchus. Next base: position 10,803 of record JANJGN010002441.1, read on the forward strand.
ACCCTCACTGTAACACTCCGATATATCCCACACCCTTCAATGTAACACTCTGATAGATACCACACGCCTCACTGGAACATTCTGATATACCCCAAAACCCTCACTGTAACACTCTGATATATCCCACACCCCTCACTATAACACTCTGATATATCCCTCACCCCTCACTGTAAAAGTATGATATATCACACACCGCTCACAGTAACACACTGATATATCACACACCCGTCACTGTAACACTGATATACCCCACAGCCCTCATTGTAACACTCTGATATACCCCACACCCATCAATGTAACACTCTGATATATCGCACACACCTCAATGTAACACAGATATACCCCACACCCCTCACTGTAACACACTGGTAAACCCAACACCCCTCACTGTAACACTCTGACATACCCCACACCCCTCACTGTAACACTCTGATATACCCCACAGCCCTCACTGAAACACTCTGATAAATCTCACACACCTCACTGTAACAATCTGATATACCCCACAAACCTCACTGTAACACTCTGATATACGCCACACCCCTCACTGCAACACGGATATGCACCACACCCCTCACTGTAACACTCTGATATACCCCACACCCCTCACTGTAACAATCTGATATACCCCACACCCCTCACTGTAACACTCTGATATACCCCACACCCCTCAGTGTAACACTCTGATATACCCCACTCCCCTCACTGTAACACTCTGATATATCCCACACCCCTCACTGTAACACTCAGATATACCCCACACCCCTCACTGTAACACTCTGATATATCCCACACCCCTCAGTGTAACACTCTGATATATCACACACCCCTCACTGTAACACTCTGATATATCCCACACCCCTCACTGTAACACTCTGATATATCCCACACCTCTCACTGTAACACTCTGATATATCCCACACCCCTCACTGTAACACTCTGATATATCACACACCCCTCACTGTAACATTCTGATATACCCCACTCCCCTCACTGTAACACCCTGATATATCCAACACCCCTCACTGTAACACTCTGATAAACCCCACACCCCTCACTGTAACACTCTGATATACCTCACACCCCTCACTGTAACACTCTGATATACCCCACACCCCTCACTGTAACACTCTGATATACGCCACACCCCTCACTGTAACACTCTGATATACCCCACACCCCTCACTGCAACACGGATATACCCCACACCCCTCACTGTAACACTCTGATATACCCCACACCCCTCACTGTAACAATCTGATATACCCCACACCCCTCACTGTAACACTCTGATATATCCCGCACACCTCACTGTAACACTCTGATATACCCCACACCCCTCACTGTTACACTCTGAAATATCCCACACACCTCACTGTAACACTCTGATATACAACACATCCCTCACTGTAACACTCTGATATATAACACACCCCTCACTGTAACACTCTGATATAACCCACACCCCTCACTGTAACACTCGGATATAACAGACAACCCTCACAGTAACAATCTGATATATCCCACACCACTCACTGTAACACTCTGATATATCCCACTCCCCTCACTGTAACACACTGATATACCTCACAATCCTCACTGTAACACTCTGATATAACCCACACCCCTCACTGCAACACTCTGATAAACCCCACACCGCTCACTGTAACACTCTGATATATCCCACATACCTCACTGTAACACTAATGTACCGCACAGCCCTCACTGTAACACTGATATACCCCACACACCTCACTGTAACACTCTGATATACCCCACACCCCTCACGGTAACTCTCTGATATATCCCACACAACTCACTGTAACACTCAAATATACCCAACAGCCCTCACTGTAACACTCTGATATACACCACACCCTTCAATGTAACACTCTGATATATACCACACACCTCACTGGAACACTCTGATATACCCCAAAACCCTCACTGTAACACTCTGATATATCCCACACCCCTCACTGTAACTTGGTGATATAACCCACACCCCTCACAGTAACACACTGATATATCCCACACCCCTCACTGTAACACTCTGATATACCCCACACCCCTCACTCTAACACTCTGATATACCCCACAGCCCTCACTGTAACACTCTGATAAATCCCACACCGCTCACTGTAACATTCTGATATATCCCACACCCCTCACTGTAAAAGTCTGATATATCACATACCCCACACTGTAACACACTGATATACCCCACAACCCTCACTGTAACACTCTAATATATACCCCACACCCCTTACTGTAAAACACTGATATACCCCACAACCCTCACTGTAAAAATCTGATATATCCCATACCCCTCACTGTAACACTCTGATATACCCCACACCACTCACTCTAACAGTCTGATATGTCCCACACCCCTCACACTAACACTCTGATACATCCCACACCCCTCACTGTAAAACTCTGATATAGCCCACACCCCTCACAGTAACACACTGATATACCCCACACACCTCACTTTAACACTCTGATATACCCCACACCCCGCACTGTAACACTCTGATATACCCCACACCCCTCACTGTAACACTCTGATAAACCCCACACCCCTCACTGTAAAACTGTGATATACCCCACACTCCTCACTGTAATAATCTGATATACCCCACACCCCTCACTGTAACACTCTGATAAACCCCACACCCCTCACTGTAACACTATGATATACACCACAACCCTCACTGTAACACTCTGATATACCCCACACACCTCACTGTAACAATCTGATATACCCCACACCCCTCACTGTAACACTCTGATATATCCCACACCCCTCACTGTAACACTCTGATATACCCCATCCCTTCAGTGTAACACACTGATATACACCACACCCCTCACAGTAACACTCTGATATACCACACACCCTTCACAGTAACACACTGATATGTCCCAGACCCCTCACTCTAACACTCTGATATATCTCACACCCCTCACTCTAACACTCTGATATACCCCACACCCCTCACTGTAACACTCTGATATACCCCACACCCCTCACTGTTACACCCTGATATATCCCACACCCCTCACTGTAACACTCTGATATATCACACACCCCTCACTGTAACACTCTGATATATCACACACCCCTCACTGTAACACTCTGATATACCACACTCCCCTCACTGTAACACTCTGATATACCCCACAACCCTCACGGTAACACTCCGATATATCCCACACCCTTCAATGTAACACTCTGATAGATACCACACGCCTCACTGGAACATTCTGATATACCCCAAAACCCTCACTGTAACACTCTGATATATCCCACACCCCTCACTATAACACTCTGATATATCCCTCACCCCTCACTGTAAAAGTATGATATATCACACACCGCTCACAGTAACACACTGATATATCACACACCCGTCACTGTAACACTGATATACCCCACAGCCCTCATTGTAACACTCTGATATACCCCACACCCATCAATGTAACACTCTGATATATCGCACACACCTCAATGTAACACAGATATACCCCACACCCCTCACTGTAACACACTGGTAAACCCAACACCCCTCACTGTAACACTCTGACATACCCCACACCCCTCACTGTAACACTCTGATATACCCCACAGCCCTCACTGAAACACTCTGATAAATCTCACACACCTCACTGTAACAATCTGGTATACCCCACAAACCTCACTGTAACACTCTGATATACGCCACACCCCTCACTGCAACACGGATATGCACCACACACCTCACTGTAACACTCTGATATACCCCACACCCCTCACTGTAACAATCTGATATACCCCACACCCCTCACTGTAACACTCTGATATACCCCACACCCCTCAGTGTAACACTCTGATATACCCCACTCCCCTCACTGTAACACTCTGATATATCCCACACCCCTCACTGTAACACTCAGATATACCCCACACCCCTCACTGTAACACTCTGATATATCCCACACCCCTCAGTGTAACACTCTGATATATCACACACCCCTCACTGTAACACTCTGATATATCCCACACCCCTCACTGTAACACTCTGATATATCCCACACCTCTCACTGTAACACTCTGATATATCCCACACCCCTCACTGTAACACTCTGATATATCACACACCCCTCACTGTAACATTCTGATATACCCCACTCCCCTCACTGTAACACCCTGATATATCCAACACCCCTCACTGTAACACTCTGATAAACCCCACACCCCTCACTGTAACACTCTGATATACCTCACACCCCTCACTGTAACACTCTGATATACCCCACACCCCTCACTGTAACACTCTGATATACGCCACACCCCTCACTGTAACACTCTGATATACCCCACACCCCTCACTGCAACACGGATATACCCCACACCCCTCACTGTAACACTCTGATATACCCCACACCCCTCACTGTAACAATCTGATATACCCCACACCCCTCACTGTAACACTCTGATATATCCCGCACACCTCACTGTAACACTCTGATATACCCCACACCCCTCACTGTTACACTCTGAAATATCCCACACACCTCACTGTAACACTCTGATATACAACACATCCCTCACTGTAACACTCTGATATATAACACACCCCTCACTGTAACACTCTGATATAACCCACACCCCTCACTGTAACACTCGGATATAACAGACAACCCTCACAGTAACAATCTGATATATCCCACACCACTCACTGTAACACTCTGATATATCCCACTCCCCTCACTGTAACACACTGATATACCTCACAATCCTCACTGTAACACTCTGATATAACCCACACCCCTCACTGCAACACTCTGATAAACCCCACACCGCTCACTGTAACACTCTGATATATCCCACATACCTCACTGTAACACTAATGTACCGCACAGCCCTCACTGTAACACTGATATACCCCACACACCTCACTGTAACACTCTGATATACCCCACACCCCTCACGGTAACTCTCTGATATATCCCACACAACTCACTGTAACACTCAAATATACCCAACAGCCCTCACTGTAACACTCTGATATACACCACACCCTTCAATGTAACACTCTGATATATACCACACACCTCACTGGAACACTCTGATATACCCCAAAACCCTCACTGTAACACTCTGATATATCCCACACCCCTCACTGTAACTTGGTGATATAACCCACACCCCTCACAGTAACACACTGATATATCCCACACCCCTCACTGTAACACTCTGATATACCCCACACCCCTCACTCTAACACTCTGATATACCCCACAGCCCTCACTGTAACACTCTGATAAATCCCACACCGCTCACTGTAACACTCTGATATATCCCACACCCCTCACTGTAAAAGTCTGATATATCACATACCCCACACTGTAACACACTGATATACCCCACAACCCTCACTGTAACACTCTAATATATACCCCACACCCCTTACTGTAAAACACTGATATACCCCACAACCCTCACTGTAAAAATCTGATATATCCCATACCCCTCACTGTAACACTCTGATATACCCCACACCACTCACTCTAACAGTCTGATATGTCCCACACCCCTCACACTAACACTCTGATACATCCCACACCCCTCACTGTAAAACTCTGACATAGCCCACACCCCTCACAGTAACACACTGATATACCCCACACACCTCACTTTAACACTCTGATATACCCCACACCCCGCACTGTAACACTCTGATATACCCCACACCCCTCACTGTAACACTCTGATAAACCCCACACCCCTCACTGTAAAACTGTGATATACCCCACACTCCTCACTGTAATAATCTGATATACCCCACACCCCTCACTGTAACACTCTGATAAACCCCACACCCCTCACTATAACACTATGATATACACCACACCCCTCACTGTAACACTCTGATATACCCCACACACCTCACTGTAACAATCTGATATACCCCACACCCCTCACTGTAACACTCTGATATATCCCACACCCCTCACTGTAACACTCTGATATACCCCATCCCTTCAGTGTAACACACTGATATACACCACACCCCTCACAGTAACACTCTGATATACCACACACCCTTCACAGTAACACACTGATATGTCCCAGACCCCTCACTCTAACACTCTGATATATCCCACACCCCTCACTCTAACACTCTGATATACCCCACACCCCTCACTGTAACACTCTGATATACCCCACACCCCTAACTTTAACACTCTGATATATCCCAGATCCCCTCACTGTAACACTCTGATATATCCCACTCCCCTCACTGTAACACTCAGATATATCCCACACCCCTCACTGTAACACTCTGATATATCCCACACCCCTCACTGTAACACTCTGATATATCCCGCAACCCTCACTGTAACACTCTGATATATCCCACACACCTCACTGTAACAATCTGATATACACCACACACCTCAACGTAACACTCTGATATATCCCACACCCCTCACTGTAACACTCTGATATATCCCGCAACCCTCACTGTAACACTCTCATATACCCCACAACCCTCACTGTCACACTCTGATATTTCCCACACCCCTCACTGTAACAATCTGATATATCGCACACCCCTCACTGTAAAACTCTGAAATATACAACACCCCTCACTGTAACACCCTGATATATCCCACACCTCTCACTGTAACACTCTGATATACCCAAAAACCCTCACTGTAACACTCTGATATATCCCACACCCCTCACTGTAACACTCTGATATATCCCACACCCATCACTGTAACACTCTGATATAGCCCACACCCCTCACTGTAACACTCTGATATACCCCACACCCCTCACTGTAACACTCTGATATATCGCACACCACTCATTGTAAAAGTCTGATATATCACATACCCCACACGGTATCACACTGATATACCCCACAACCCTCACTGTAACACTCTGATATACCCCACACCACTCACTGTAAAACACTGTTATACCCCACAACCCTCACTGTAAAATTCTGATATATCCCACACCCATCACTGTAACACTCTCATATACCCCACACCCCTCACTCTAACAGTCTGATATACCCCACACCCCTCACTGTAAAACTCTGATATAGCCCACACCCCTCACAGTAACACTCTGATATACCCAACACACCTCATTGTAACAATCTGATATACAACACATCCCTCACTGTAACACGCTGATATAACCCACACCCCTCACTGTAACACTCGGATATAACAGAAACCCCTCACTGTATCAATCTGATATATCCCACACCACTCACTGTAACACTCTTATATATCCCACACCCCTCACTGTAACACCCTGATATATAACACACACCTCACTGGAACACTCTGATATACCCCACTCCCCTCACTGTAACACTCTGATATATCCCACACCCCTCACTGTAACACTCTGATATATCCCACACCCATCACTGTAACATTCTGATATACCCCACACCCCTCACTGTAACACTCTGATATACCCCACACCCCGCACTGTAACACTCTGATATATCCCACACCCCTCACTGTAACACTCTGATATACCCCACACCCCTCAGTGTAACACTCTGATATACCCCACACCCTCACTGTAACACTCTGATATATACCACACCCCTCACTGTAACACTCTGATATACCCCACACCCCTCACAGTAACACACTGATATATCACACACCCCTCACTGTAACACTGATATACCCCACACCCATCAATGTAACACTCTGATATATCGCACACCCCTCAATGTAACACAGATATACCCCACACCCCTCACTGTAACACACTGGTAAACCCCACACACCTCACTCTAACACTCTGATATATCCCACACCCCTCACTTTAACACTCTGATATATCCCACACCCCTCACTGTAACACTCTGATATACCCCACACCCCTCACTGTAACACTCTGATAAGTCCCACACCGCTCACTGTAACACTCTGATATATCCCACACCCCTCACTGTAAAAGTCTGATATATCACACACCCCACACTGTAACACTCTGATATACCCCACAACCCTCACTGTAACACTCTGATATACCCCACACCCCTCACTGTAAAACACTGATATACCCCACAACCCTCACTGTAAAACTCTGATATATCCCACACCCCTCACTGTAACACTCTCATATATCCCACACCCCTCCCACTAACACTCTGATACATCCCACACCCCTCACTGTAACACTCTGATATACCCCACACCCCTCACTGTAACACTCTGATATACCCCACACTCCTCACTGTAACAATCTGATATATACCACACCCCTCAATGTAACACTCTGATATAGCCCACACACCTCACTGTAACAATCTGATATACCCCACACCCCTCACTGTAACACTCTGATATACCCCACACCCCTCACTGTAACACTCTGATATACCCCACACCCCTCACTGTAACACTCTGATATACTCCACACCCCTCACTGTAATACTCTGTTATACCCCACACCCCTCACTGTAACACTCGGATATACCACACACCCTTCACAGTAACAATCTGATATATCCCACACCCCTCACTCTAACACTCTGATATACCCCACACCCCTCACTGTAAAACTCTGATATACCCCACACCCCTCACTGTAACACTCTGATATATCCCACACCCCTCACTGTAACACTGATATACCCCACACCCCTCACTGTAACACTCTGATATATCCCACACCCCTCACTGTAACACTCTGATATATCCCACACCAGTCACTGTAACACTCTGATATAACCCACACCCCTCACTGTAACACTCTGATATACCCCACACTCCTCACTGTAACACTCTGATATATCCCACACCCGTCACTGTAAAACTCAGATATACCTCACACGCCTCACTGTAACACTTTGATATATCTCACATCCCTCACTGTAACACTCTGATATAACCCACACCCCTCACTGTAACATTCTGATATATCCCACACACCTCTCTGTAACACTCTGATATATCCCACACACCTCCCTGTAACACTCTGATATACCCCACACCCCTCACTGTAACACTCTGATATACCCCACACCCCTCACTGTAACACTCTGATATACCCCACACACCTCACTGTAACACTCTGATATATCCCACACCCCTCACTGTAACACCCTGATATATCCCACACCCCTCACTGTAACACTCTGATATACCCCACACCCCTCACTTTAAAACTCAGATATACCTCACACGCCTCACTGTAACACTTTGATCTATCTCACATCCCTCACTGTAACACTCTGATATACCCCAAACCCCTCACTGTAACACTCTAATATATCCCACACACCTCTCTGTAACACTCTGATATATCCCACACCCCTCCCTGTAACACTCTGATATACCCCACACCCCTCACTGTAACACTCTGATATACCCCACACCCCTCACTGTAACACTCTGATATACCCCACACACCTCACTGTAACACTCTGATATATCCCACACCACTCACTGTAACACTCTGATATGCCCCACACCCCTCACTGTAAAACTCAGATATACATCACACGCCTCACTATAACACTCTGATATACCCCACACCCCTCACTGTAACACTCTGATATACCCCAAACGCCTCACTGTAACACTCTAATATATCCCACACACCTCTCTGTAACACTCTGATATATCCCACACCCCTCCCTGTAACACTCTGATATACCCCACACCCCTCACTGTAACACTCTGATATACCCCACACCCCTCACTGTAACACTCTGATATACCCCACACACCACACTGTAACAATCTGATATACCCCACACCCCTCACTGTAACACTCTGATATATCCCACACCCCTCACTGTAACACTCTGATATATCCCACACCCCTCACTGTAACACTCTGATATATCCCACACGCCTCACTGTAACACTCTGATATACCCCACACCCCTCACTGTAAAACTCAGATATACCTCACACGCCTCACTGTAACACTCTGATATATCCCACACCCCTCACTGTAACACTCTGATATACCCCACACACCTCACTGTAACAATCTGATATACCCTACACTCTTCAGTGTAACACACTGATATACACCACAACCCTCACAGTAACACTCTGATACACCACACACCCTGCACAGTAACAATCTGATATATCCCACACCCCTCACTCTAACACTCTGATATACCCCACACCCCTCACTGTAACACTCTGATATACCCCAAACCCCTCACTGTAACACTCTAATATGTCCCACACACCTCACCGTAACACACTGATATATCCCACACCAGTCACTGTAATACTCTGATATACCCCACACGCCTCACTGTAACACTCTGATATACACAAGACCGCTCACTGGGAAACTCTGATATACCCCACACACCTCACTGTAACATTCTGATATACCCCACACCCCTCATTGTAACAGTCTGATATAACACACACCCCTCACAGTAACACTCGGATATACCCCACACCCCTCACTGTAACACTCTGATATACACCACACCTCTCACTGTGACACACTGATATACCCCACACCCCTCACTGTAACACTGATATACCCCACACCCCTCACTGTAACACTCTGATAAACCCCACACCCCTCACTGTAACAATCTGATATACCCCACACCCCTCACTGTAACACTCTGATATACCCCACACCCCTCACTGTAACACTGATATACCCCACACCCCTCACTGTAACACTCTGATAAACCCCACACCCCTCACTGTAACACTCTGATATACCCCACACCCCTCACTGTAACACTCTGATATACCCCACACCCCTCACTGTAACACTCTGACATACCCCACACCCCTCACTGTAACACTCTGATATACCCCACACCCCTCACTGTAACATTCTGATATACCCCACACACCTCACTGTAACACTCTTATATATCCCGCATAACTCACTGTAACACTCTGATATACCCCACACCCCTCACTGTAACACTCTGATATACCCCACACCCCTCACTGTAACACTCTGATATACCCCACACCCTTCAGTGTAACACACTGATATACACCACACCCCTCACACTAACACTCTGATATACCACACACCCTTCACAGTAACAATCTGATATATCCCACACCCCTCACACTAACACTCTGATATACCCCACACCCCTCACTGTAACACTCTGATATACCCCACACCCCTCACTGTAACACTCTGATATATCCCACACACCTCTCTGTAACACTCTGATAATATCCCACACCCCTCCCTGTAACACTCTGATATACCCCACACTCCTCACTGTAACACTCTGATATACCCCACACCCCTCACTGTAACACTCTGATATACCCCACACACCTCACTGTAACAATCTGATATACCCAACACCCCTCACTGTAACACTCTGATATATCCCACACCCCTCACTGTAACACTCTGATATACCCCACACCCCTCACTGTATCACTCTGATATACCCTACACCCTTCAGTGTAACACACTGATATACACCACAACCCTCACAGTAACACTCTGATACACCACACACCCTTCACAGTAACAATCTGATATACCCCACACCCCTCACTGTAACACTCTGATATACCCCAAACCCCTCACTGTAACACTCTAATATGTCCCACACACCTCACCGTAACACACTGATATATCCCACACCAGTCACTGTAATACTCTGATATACCCCACACGCCTCACTGTAACACTCTGATATACACAAGACCGCTCACTGTGAAACTCTGATATACCCCACACCCCTCACTGTAACATTCTGATATACCCCACACCCCTCACTGTAACACTCTGATATACCCCACACCTCTCACTGTGACACACTGATATACCCCACACCCCTCACTGTAACACTGATATACCCCACACCCCTCACTGTAACACTCTGATAAACCCCACACCCCTCACTGTAACACTCTGATATACCCCACACCCCTCACTGTAACACTGATATACCCCACACCCCTCACTGTAACACTCTGATAAACCCCACACCCCTCACTGTAACACTCTGACATACCCCACACCCCTTACTGTAACACTCTGATATACCCCACACCCCTCACTGTAACATTCTGATATACCCCACACACCTCACTGTAACACTCTGATATACCCCACACCCCTCACTGTAACTCTCTGATATACCCCACACCCCTCACTGTAACACTCTGATATACACCACACCCCTCACTGTAACACTGTGATATATCCCGCACCCCTCACTGTAACACTCTGATGTAACCCACAAACCTCAATGCAACACTCTGATATACACCACACCACTCACTGTAACACACTGATATAACCCACACCCCTCACTGTAACACTCTGATATATACCAGACCCCTCACTGTAACATTCTGATATATCCCACACCCCTCACTGTAACACGCTGATATACCCCACACCCCTCACTGAAACACTCTGATATATCCCACACCCCTCACTGTAACACTCTGGTATACCCCACACACCTCACAGTAACACTCTGATATATCCCACACCCCTCACTGTAACACTCTGATATACACAAGACCGGTCAATGTTACACTCCGATATATCCCACATCCCTCACTGTAACACTCTGATATATCCCACATACCTCATTGTAACACAGATATACCACACAGCCCTCACTGTAACACTGAAATAACCCACAGCCCTCACTGTAACACTCTGATATACCACACACCACTCAATGTAACGCTCTGATATACCCCACACCCATCACTGTAACACTCTGATATACCCCACACCCCTCACTGTAACATTCTGATATACCCCACACACCTCACTGTAACACTCTGATATATCCCGCATACCTCACTGTAACTCTCTGATATACCCCACACCCCTCACTGTAACACTCTGATATACACCACACCCCTCACTGTAACACTGTGATATATCCCGCACCCCTCACTGTAACACTCTGATGTAACCCACAAACCTCAAATTAACACTCTGATATACACCACACCACTCACTGTAACACACTGATATAACCCACACCCCTCACTGTAACACTCTGATATATCCCACACCCCTCACTGTAACACTCTGATATACCCCACACCCCTCACTGAAACACTCTGATATATCCCACACCCCTCACTGTAACACTCTGATATACCCCACACACCTCACTGTAACACTCTGATATATCCCACACCCCTCACTGTAACACTCTGATATACACAAGACCGGTCAATGTTACACTCCGATATATCCCACATCCCTCACTGTAACACTCTGTTATATCCCACATACCTCATTGTAACACTGATATACCACACAGCCCTCACTGTAACACTGAAATAACCCACAGCCCTCACTGTAACACTCTGATATACCACACACCACTCACTGTAACACTCTGATATACCCCTCACCCCTCACTGTAACACACTGAAATATCACACACCCCTCACTGTAACACTCTGATATATACCACACCGCTCAATGTAACACTCTGATATAACCCACACCCCTCACAGTAACACACTGATATATCACACACTCCTCACAGTAACACTGATATACCCCACAGACCTCACTGTAACACTCTGATATACCCCACATCCCTCACAGTAAAACACTGATATATCCCAAACCCCTCACTGTAACAATCTGATATATCCCACACCCCTCACTGTAACACTCTGGTATATCCAACACCGCTCACTGTAAAACTCTGATATACCCGACACCCCTCACAGTAACACACTGATATATCCCACACCCCTCACTGTAACAATCTGATATATACCACACCCCTCAATGTAACACTCTGATATACCCCACACCCCTCACAGTAACACACTGAAATATCCCACACCCCTCACTGTTACACCCTGATATATCCCACACCCCTCACTGTAAAACTCTGATATATCCCATACCCCTCACTGTAACACTCTGATATACCCCACACCTCTCACTGTTACACTCTGATATATCCCACACCCCTCACTGTAACACTCTGATATACCCCACAACCCTCACTATAAAAGTCTGATATATCACACAACCCACACTGTAACACTGATATACCCCACAGCCCTCACTGTAACACTCTGATATATCCCACATCCCTCACTGTAACACTCTGATATATCCCAAACCCCTCACTGTAACACTCTGATATATCCCACACCACTCACTGTAACACTCTGATATATCCCACACCACTCACTGTAACACTCTGATATATCCCACACCACTCACTGTAAAACTCTGATATACCCCACACCCCTCCCTGTAACACTCTGATATATCCCACACCCCAAACTGTAAAAGTCTGATATATCACACAACCCACACTGTAACATTCTGATATACCCCACACCCATCACTGTAACACTCTGATATACCCCACACCCCTCACTGTAACACTCTGATATATCCCACACCCCTCCCTGTAACACTCTGATATACCCCACACCCCTCACTGTAACACTCTGATATACCCCACACACCTCACAGTAACACTCTGATATATCCCACACCCCTCACTGTAACACTCTGATATACACAAGACCGGTCAATGTTACACTCCGATATATCCCACATCCCTCACTGTAACACTCTGATATATCCCACATACCTCATTGTAACACAGATATACCACACAGCCCTCACTGTAACACTGAAATAACCCACAGCCCTCACTGCAATACTCTGTTATACCCCACACTCCTCACTGAAAAACTCTGATATACCCCACAGCACTCACTGTAACACTCTGATATATCCCACACCCCTCACTGTAACACTCTGATATATCCAATACCCCTCACTGTAAGACTCTGATTTACCCCACACACCTCACAGTAACACCCTGATATACCCCACACCCCTCACTGTAACACCCTGATATATTCCACACCACTCACTGTAACACTCTGATATACCCCACACTCCTCATTGTAACACTGATATACCCCACAGACCTCACTGTAACACTCTGATATACCCCACATCCCTCACAGTAAAACACTGATATATCCCAAACCCCTCACTGTAACAATCTGATATATCCCACACCCCTCACTGTAACACTCTGGTATATCCAACACCGCTCACTGTAAAACTCTGATATACCCCACACCCCTCACACTAACACACTGATATATCCCACACCCCTCACTGTAACAATCTGATATATACCACACCCCTCAATGTAACACTCTGATATACCCCACACCCCTCACAGTAACACACTGAAATATCCCACACCCCTCACTGTTACACCCTGATATATCCCACACCCCTCACTGTAAAACTCTGATATATCCCATACCCCTCACTGTAACACTCTGATATACCCCACACCTCTCACTGTTACACTCTGATATATCCCACACCCCTCACTGTAACACTCTGATATACCCCACAACCCTCACTATAAAAGTCTGATATATCACACAACCCACACTGTAACACTGATATACCCCACAGCCCTCACTGTAACACTCTGATATATCCCACATCCCTCACTGTAACACTCTGATATATCCCAAACCCCTCACTGTAACACTCTGATATATC
Organism: Isurus oxyrinchus; assembly: GCA_026770705.1. NCBI lineage: Eukaryota > Metazoa > Chordata > Chondrichthyes > Lamniformes > Lamnidae > Isurus > Isurus oxyrinchus. Next base: position 26,359 of record JANJGN010002441.1, read on the forward strand.
CCACACCACTCACTGTAACACTCTGATATATCCCACACCACTCACTGTAACACTCTGATATATCCCACACCACTCACTGTAAAACTCTGATATACCCCACACCCCTCCCTGTAACACTCTGATATATCCCACACCCCAAACTGTAAAAGTCTGATATATCACACAACCCACACTGTAACATTCTGATATACCCCACACCCATCACTGTAACACTCTGATATACCCCACACCCCTCACTGTAACACTCTGATATATCCCACACCCCTCACTGTAACACTCTGATATATCCCACACCCATCACTGTAACACTCTGATATATCCCAGACCCCTCACTCTAACAGTCTGATATAACCCAGACCCCTCACTCTAACTCACTGATATAGCCCAGACCCCTCACTGTAAAACTCTGATATACCCCACAAGCCTCACTGTATCACTCTGATATACCCCACACCCCTCACTGTAACAATCTGATATACCCCACACCGCTCAATGTAACACTCAGATATACCTCACACGCCTCACGGTAACACTCTGATATATCCCACAGCCCTCACTGTAACACTCTGGTATACCCCACACACCTCACTGTAAAACTCTGATATCCCCCACACCCCTCACTGTAACAGTCTGATATATCCCACAACCCTCACTGTAACACTCAGATATATCCCACACCCCTCACTGTAACACTCTGATATACCCCACACCCCTCACTGTAAAACTCTGATATACCCCCACCCCTCACTGCAATACTCTGTTATACCCCACACTCCTCACTGAAAAACTCTGATATACCCCACAGCACTCACTGTAACACTCTGATATATCCCACACCCCTCACTGTAACACTCTGATATATCCAATACCCCTCACTGTAAGACTCTGATTTACCCCACACACCTCACAGTAACACCCTGATATACCCCACACCCCTCACTGTAACACCCTGATATATTCCACACCACTCACTGTAACACTCTGATATACCCCACACTCCTCATTGTAACACTCTGATATATCCCACACCCCTCACTGTAACACTCTGATATACCCCACACCCCTCACTGTAACACTCTGATATATCCCACACACCTCACTGTAACATTCTGATGTATCCCACAGCCCTCACTGTAACACTCTGATATATCTCACACCCCTCACTCTAACACTCTGATATATCTCACACCCCTCACTGTAACACGGTGATATACCCCATCACCTCTCACTGTTAAACTCTGATATACCCCACATCCGTCACTGTAACACTCTGATATACCCCACACCCCTCACTGTAACATTCTGATATACACCACACCCCTCACTGTAACACTCTGATATATCCCACACCCCTCACTGTAACACTCTGATATATCCCGCACCCCTCAGTGTAACAAACTGATATATCCCACACACCTCACTGTAACGCTCTGATATACCCCACACCCCTCACTGTAACACTCTGATATACCCCACACCCCTCACTGTAACACTCTGACATACCCCACACCCCTCACTGTAACACTCTGATATACCCCACACCCCTCACTGTAACATTCTGATATACCCCACACACCTCACTGTAACACTCTTATATATCCCGCATAACTCACTGTAACACTCTGATATACCCCACACCCCTCACTGTAACACTCTGATATACCCCACACCCCTCACTGTAACACTCTGATATACCCCACACCCTTCAGTGTAACACACTGATATACACCACACCCCTCACACTAACACTCTGATATACCACACACCCTTCACAGTAACAATCTGATATATCCCACACCCCTCACACTAACACTCTGATATACCCCACACCCCTCACTGTAACACTCTGATATACCCCACACCCCTCACTGTAACACTCTGATATATCCCACACACCTCTCTGTAACACTCTGATAATATCCCACACCCCTCCCTGTAACACTCTGATATACCCCACACCCCTCACTGTAACACTCTGATATACCCCACACCCCTCACTGTAACACTCTGATATACCCCACACACCTCACTGTAACAATCTGATATACCCAACACCCCTCACTGTAACACTCTGATATATCCCACACCCCTCACTGTAACACTCTGATATACCCCACACCCCTCACTGTATCACTCTGATATACCCTACACCCTTCAGTGTAACACACTGATATACACCACAACCCTCACAGTAACACTCTGATACACCACACACCCTTCACAGTAACAATCTGATATATCCCACACCCCTCACTCTAACACTCTGATATACCCCACACCCCTCACTGTAACACTCTGATATACCCCAAACCCCTCACTGTAACACTCTAATATGTCCCACACACCTCACCGTAACACACTGATATATCCCACACCAGTCACTGTAATACTCTGATATACCCCACACGCCTCACTGTAACACTCTGATATACACAAGACCGCTCACTGTGAAACTCTGATATACCCCACACCCCTCACTGTAACATTCTGATATACCCCACACCCCTCACTGTAACACTCTGATATACCCCACACCTCTCACTGTGACACACTGATATACCCCACATCCCTCACTGTAACACTGATATACCCCACACCCCTCACTGTAACACTCTGATAAACCCCACACCCCTCACTGTAACACTCTGATATACCCCACACCCCTCACTGTAACACTGATATACCCCACACCCCTCACTGTAACACTCTGACATACCCCACACCCCTTACTGTAACACTCTGATATACCCCACACCCCTCACTGTAACATTCTGATATACCCCACACACCTCACTGTAACACTCTGATATACCCCACACCCCTCACTGTAACTCTCTGATATACCCCACACCCCTCACTGTAACACTCTGATATACACCACACCCCTCACTGTAACACTGTGATATATCCCGCACCCCTCACTGTAACACTCTGATGTAACCCACAAACCTCAATGCAACACTCTGATATACACCACACCACTCACTGTAACACACTGATATAACCCACACCCCTCACTGTAACACTCTGATATATACCAGACCCCTCACTGTAACATTCTGATATATCCCACACCCCTCACTGTAACACGCTGATATACCCCACACCCCTCACTGAAACACTCTGATATATCCCACACCCCTCACTGTAACACTCTGGTATACCCCACACACCTCACAGTAACACTCTGATATATCCCACACCCCTCACTGTAACACTCTGATATACACAAGACCGGTCAATGTTACACTCCGATATATCCCACATCCCTCACTGTAACACTCTGATATATCCCACATACCTCATTGTAACACAGATATACCACACAGCCCTCACTGTAACACTGAAATAACCCACAGCCCTCACTGTAACACTCTGATATACCACACACCACTCAATGTAACGCTCTGATATACCCCACACCCATCACTGTAACACTCTGATATACCCCACACCCCTCACTGTAACATTCTGATATACCCCACACACCTCACTGTAACACTCTGATATATCCCGCATACCTCACTGTAACTCTCTGATATACCCCACACCCCTCACTGTAACACTCTGATATACACCACACCCCTCACTGTAACACTGTGATATATCCCGCACCCCTCACTGTAACACTCTGATGTAACCCACAAACCTCAAATTAACACTCTGATATACACCACACCACTCACTGTAACACACTGATATAACCCACACCCCTCACTGTAACACTCTGATATATCCCACACCCCTCACTGTAACACGCTGATATACCCCACACCCCTCACTGAAACACTCTGATATATCCCACACCCCTCACTGTAACACTCTGATATACCCCACACACCTCACTGTAACACTCTGATATATCCCACACCCCTCACTGTAACACTCTGATATACACAAGACCGGTCAATGTTACACTCCGATATATCCCACATCCCTCACTGTAACACTCTGATATATCCCACATACCTCATTGTAACACTGATATACCACACAGCCCTCACTGTAACACTGAAATAACCCACAGCCCTCACTGTAACACTCTGATATACCACACACCACTCACTGTAACACTCTGATATACCCCTCACCCCTCACTGTAACACACTGAAATATCACACACCCCTCACTGTAACACTCTGATATATACCACACCGCTCAATGTAACACTCTGATATAACCCACACCCCTCACAGTAACACACTGATATATCACACACTCCTCACAGTAACACTGATATACCCCACAGACCTCACTGTAACACTCTGATATACCCCACATCCCTCACAGTAAAACACTGATATATCCCAAACCCCTCACTGTAACAATCTGATATATCCCACACCCCTCACTGTAACACTCTGGTATATCCAACACCGCTCACTGTAAAACTCTGATATACCCCACACCCCTCACAGTAACACACTGATATATCCCACACCCCTCACTGTAACAATCTGATATATACCACACCCCTCAATGTAACACTCTGATATACCCCACACCCCTCACAGTAACACACTGAAATATCCCACACCCCTCACTGTTACACCCTGATATATCCCACACCCCTCACTGTAAAACTCTGATATATCACATACCCCTCACTGTAACACTCTGATATACCCCACACCTCTCACTGTTACACTCTGATATATCCCACACCCCTCACTGTAACACTCTGATATACACCACAACCCTCACTATAAAAGTCTGATATATCACACAACCCACACTGTAACACTGATATACCCCACAGCCCTCACTGTAACACTCTGATATATCCCACATCCCTCACTGTAACACTCTGATATATCCCAAACCCCTCACTGTAACACTCTGATATATCCCACACCACTCACTGTAACACTCTGATATATCCCACACCACTCACTGTAACACTCTGATATATCCCACACCACTCACTGTAAAACTCTGATATACCCCACACCCCTCCCTGTAACACTCTGATATATCCCACACCCCAAACTGTAAAAGTCTGATATATCACACAACCCACACTGTAACATTCTGATATACCCCACACCCATCACTGTAACACTCTGATATACCCCACACCCCTCACTGTAACACTCTGATATATCCCACACCCCTCCCTGTAACACTCTGATATACCCCACACCCCTCACTGTAACACTCTGATATACCCCACACACCTCACAGTAACACTCTGATATATCCCACACCCCTCACTGTAACACTCTGATATACACAAGACCGGTCAATGTTACACTCCGATATATCCCACATCCCTCACTGTAACACTCTGATATATCCCACATACCTCATTGTAACACAGATATACCACACAGCCCTCACTGTAACACTGAAATAACCCACAGCCCTCACTGTAACACTCTGATATACCACACACCACTCACTGTAACGCTCTGATATACCCCACACCCCTCACTGTAACACTATGATATATCCCACACCGCTCACTGTAACACTCTGATATACTCCACACCCCTCACTGTAACACTCTGATATACCCCACACCCCTCACTGTAACACTCTGATATATCCCACACCCCTCACTGTAACACTCTGATATATCCCACACCCATCACTGTAACACTCTGATATATCCCAGACCCCTCACTCTAACAGTCTGAAATAACCCAGACCCCTCACTGTAACTCACTGATATAGCCCAGACCCCTCACTGTAAAACTCTGATATACCCCACAAGCCTCACTGTATCACTCTGATATACCCCACACCCCTCACTGTAACAATCTGATATACCCCACACCGCTCAATGTAACACTCAGATATACCTCACACGCCTCACGGTAACACTCTGATATATCCCACAGCCCTCACTGTAACACTCTGGTATACCCCACACACCTCACTGTAAAACTCTGATATCCCCCACACCCCTCACTGTAACAGTCTGATATATCCCACAACCCTCACTGTAACACTCAGATATATCCCACACCCCTCACTGTAACACTCTGATATACCCCACACCCCTCACTGCAATACTCTGTTATACCCCACACTCCTCACTGAAAAACTCTGATATACCCCACAGCACTCACTGTAACACTCTGATATATCCCACACCCCTCACTGTAACACTCTGATATATCCAATACCCCTCACTGTAAGACTCTGATTTACCCCACACACCTCACAGTAACACCCTGATATACCCCACACCCCTCACTGTAACACCCTGATATATTCCACACCACTCACTGTAACACTCTGATATACCCCACACTCCTCATTGTAACACTCTGATATATCCCACACCCCTCACTGTAACACTCTGATATACCCCACACCCCTCACTGTAACACTCTGATATATCCCACACACCTCACTGTAACATTCTGATGTATCCCACAGCCCTCACTGTAACACTCTGATATATCTCACACCCCTCACTCTAACACTCTGATATATCTCACACCCCTCACTGTAACACGGTGATATACCCCATCACCTCTCACTGTTAAACTCTGATATACCCCACATCCGTCACTGTAACACTCTGATATACCCCACACCCCTCACTGTAACATTCTGATATACACCACACCCCTCACTGTAACACTCTGATATACCCCACACCCCTCACTGTAACACTCTGATATATCCCGCACCCCTCAGTGTAACAAACTGATATATCCCACACACCTCACTGTAACACTCTGATATACCCCACACACCTCACTGTAACACTCTGATATGCCCCACACCCCTCACTGTAACACTCTGATATATCACACACTCCTCACTGTAACACTCTGATATAATCCACACCCCTCACAGTAACACTCTGATATATCCCACACCGCTCACTGTAACACTCTGATATATCCCGGACCCCACACTGTAACACTCTGATATAACCCACACCCCTTACAGTAACAATCTGATATACCCCACACCCCTCACTGTAATACTCTGATATAACCCACACGCCTTACAGTAACAATCTGATATACCCCACACCCCTCACTGTAACACTCTGATATACCCCACACACCTCACTGTAACACTCTGATATATCCCGCACATCTCACTGTAACTCTCTGATATACCCCACACCCCTCACTGAAACACTCTGATATACACCACACACCTCACTGCAACACTCTGATATACCCCACACACCTCACTGTAACATTCTGATATACCCCACACCCCTCATTGTAACAAACTGATATACCCCACACCCTTCATTGTAACACTCTGATATACCCCACACCCCTCACTGTAACAATCTGATATATCCCACACTCATCACTGTAACACTCTGATATATCCCACACCCCTCACTGTAACACTCTGATATATCCCACACCACTCACTGTAACGCTCTGATATACCCCACACCCATCACTGTAACACTCTGATATACCCAACACCCCTCAATGTAACGCTCTGATAAATCCCACATACCACACTGTAACACTGATATACCACACAGCCCTCACTGTAACACACTGATATACACCACACCCCTCAGTGTAACACTCTGATATATCCAACACCCCTCACTGTAACACTCTGATATACACCACCCCCTCACTGTAACATTCTGATATACCCCACACCCCTCACTGTAACACTCTGATATACCCCACACCCCTCACTGTAACACTCTTATATATCCCACACCCCTCACTTTAACACTCTGATATACACCACACCCCTCACTGTAACACTCTGATATACCCCACAGCATCACTGTAACAAACTGATATATCCCACACCCCTCACTGTAACACTCTGATATACACCACACCCCTCACTGTAACACACTGAAATATCACACACCCCTCACTGTCATTCTCTGATATACCACACACCACTCACTGTAACACTCTGATATACCCCACACCCCTCACTGTAACACTCTGATATATCCCACACCACTCACTGTAACGCTCTGATATACCCCACACCCATCACTGTAACACTCTGATATACCCAACACCCCTCAATGTAACGCTCTGATATATCCCACATACCTCACTGTAACACTGATATACCACACAGCCCTCACTGTAACACACTGATATACACCACACCCCTCAGTGTAACACTCTGATATATCCCACACCCCTCACTGTAACACTCTGATATACACCACCCCCTCACTGTAACATTCTGATATATCCCACACCCCTCACTGTAACACGGATATACCCCACACCCCTCACTGTAACACTCTGATATACCCCACACCCCTCACTGTAACACTCTGATATACCCCACACCCCTCACTGTAACACTCTTATATATCCCACACCCCTCACTTTAACACTCTGATATACACCACACCCCTCACTGTAACACTCTGATATACCCCACAGCATCACTGTAACAAACTGATATATCCCACACCCCTCACTGTAACACTCTGATATACACCACACCCCTCACTGTAACACACTGAAATATCACACACCCCTCACTGTAACACTCTGATATATACCACACCGCTCAATGTAACACTCTGATATACCCCACACCCCTCACAGTAACACACTGATATATCACACACCCCTCACTGTAACACTCATATACCCCACACCCCTCACTGTAAAACTCTGATATACCCCACACCCCTCACAGTAACACACTGATATATCACACACCCCTCACTCTAACACTCATATACCCCACACCCCTCACTGTAAAACTCTGATATATCCCACACCCCTCACTGTAACACTCTGATGTATCCCACACCCCTCACTGTAACACTCTGATATATACCACACCCCTCAATGTAACACTCTGATATACCCCAAACCCCTCACTGTAACACACTGAAATATCACACACCCCTCACTGTAACACTCTGATATATACCACACCGCTCAATGTAACACTCTGATATACCCCACACCCCTCACAGTAACACACTGATATATCACACACCCCTCACTGTAACACTGATATACCCCACAGACCTCACTGTAACACTCTGATATACCCCACATCCCTCACAGTAAAACACTTATATATCCCAAACCCCTCACTGTAACAATCTGATATATCCCACACCCCTCACTGTAACACTCTGGTATATCCAACACCGCTCACTGTAAAACTCTAATATACCCCACACCCCTCACAGTAACACACTGAAATATCACACACCCCTCACTGTAACAATCTGATATATACCATACCCCTCACTGTAAAACTCTGATATATCCCATACCCCTCACTGTAACACTCAGATATACCCCACACCTCTCACTGTTACACTCTGATATATCCCAAACCCCTCACTGTAACACTCTGATATACCCCACACCCCTCACTGTAAAAGTCTGATATATCACACAACCCACACTGTAACACTGATATAGCCCACAGCCCTCACTGTAACACTCTGATATAACCCACATCCCTCACTGTAACACTCTGATATATCCCAACCCCTCACTGTAACACTCTGATATATCCCACACCACTCACTGTAAAACTCTGATATACCCCACACCCCTCACAGTAACACACTGAAAGTTCACACACCCCGCACTGTAACACGCTGATATATCCCACACCCCAAACAGTAAAAGTCTGATATATCACACAGCCCACACTGTAACATTCTGATATATCCCACACCACTCACTGTAACGCTCTGATATACCCCACACCCATCACTGTAACACTCTGATATACCCAACACCCCTCAATGTAACGCTCTGATATATCCCACATACCTCACTGTAACACTGATATACCACACAGCCCTCACTGTAACACTCTGATATACCCCACACCCCTCACTGTAACACTCTGATATACACCACCCCCTCACTGTAACATTCTGATATACCCCACACCCCTCACTGTAACACTCTGATATACCCAACACCCCTCACTGTAACACTCTTATATATCCCACACCCCTCACTTTAACACTCTGATATACACCACACCCCTCACTGTAACACTCTGATATACCCCACAGCATCACTGTAACAAACTGATATATCCCACACCCCTCACTGTAACACTCTGATATAGACCACACCCATCACTGTAACACACTGAAATATCACACACCCCTCACTGTAACACTCTGATATATACCACACCGCTCAATGTAACACTCTGATATACACCACACCCCTCACAGTAACACACTGATATATCACACACCCCTCACTGTAACACTCATATACCCCACACCCCTCACTGTAAAACTCTGATATATCCCACACCCCTCACTGTAACACTCTGATGTATCCCACACCCCTCACTGTAACACTCTGATATATCCCACACCCCTCACTGTAACACTCTGATATATCCCAAACCCCTCACTGTAACACACTGAAATATCACACACCCCTCACTGTAACACTCTGATATATACCACACCGCTCAATGTAACACTCTGATATACCCCACACCCCTCACAGTAACACACTGATATATCACACACCCCTCACTGTAACACTGATATACCCCACAGACCTCACTGTAACACTCTGATATACCCCACATCCCTCACAGTAAAACACTTATATATCCCAAACCCCTCACTGTAACAATCTGATATATCCCACACCCCTCACTGTAACACTCTGGTATATCCAACACCGCTCACTGTAAAACTCTGATATACCCCACACCCCTCACAGTAACACACTGAAATATCACACACCCCTCACTGTAACAATCTGATATATACCATACCCCTCACTGCAAAACTCTGATATATCCCATACCCCTCACTGTAACACTCAGATATACCCCACACCACTCACTGTTACACTCTGATATATCCCACACCCCTCACTGTAACACTCTGATATACCCCACACCCCTCACTGTAAAAGTCTGATATATCACACAACCCACACTGTAACACTGATATAGCCCACAGCCCTCACTGTAACACTCTGATATACCCCACATCCCTCACTGTAACACTCTGATATATCCCAACCCCTCACTGTAACACTCTGATATATCCCACACCACTCACTGTAAAACTCTGATATACACCACACCCCTCACAGTAACACACTGAAAGTTCACACACCCCGCACTGTAACACGCTGATATATCCCACACCCCAAACAGTAAAAGATGATATATCACACAACCCACACTGTAACATTCTGATATACCCCACACCCATCACTGTAACACTCTGATATACCCCACACCCCTCACTGTAACACTCTGATATATCCCACACCCCTCACTGTAACACTCTGATATATCCCACACCCATCACTGTAACACTCTGATATATCCCACACCCCTCACTCTAACAGTCTGATATAACCCAGACCCCTCAATCTAACTCTCTGATATAGCCCAGACCCCTCACTGTAACACTCTGATATATCCAACACCCCTCACTTTAACACTCGGATATATCCCACACCCCTCACTGTAAAACTCTGATATATCCCACAAGCCTCACTGTAACAATCTGATATATCCCTCACCCCTCACTGTAACACTGATATACCCCACACCCTTCACTGTAACACTCAGATATACCTCACACACCTCACTGTAACATTCTGATGTATCCCACAGCCCTCACTGTAACACTCTGATATATCTCACACCCCTCACTGTAACACTCTGATATCACACACACCCCTCACTGTAACAATCTGTTATACCCCACAACCGCTCAAAGTAACACTCAGATATACCTCACACGCCTCACTGTAACACTCTGATATATCCCACACACCTCACTGTAAAACTCTGATATCCCCCACACCCCTCACTGTAACACTCTGATATATCCCACACCCCTCACTGTAACACTCTGATATATCTCACACCCCTCACTGTAACACTCTGAAATCCCACACACCCCTCACTGTAACACCCTGATATATTCCACACCACTCACTGTAACACTCTGATATACCCCACACCCCTCACAGTAACACTCTGATATACCCCACACCCCTCACTGTAACACTCTGATATACCCCACACCCCTCAATGTAACACACTGATATACCCCACACTCCTCAGTGTAACACTCTGATATACCCCACACCACTCACTGTAACACTCTGATATACCCCACACCCCTCACAGTAACACTCTGATATACCCCACACCCCTCACTGTAACACTCTGATATACCCCACACCCCTCAATGTAACACACTGATATACCCCACACTCCTCAGTGTAACACTCTGATATACCCCACACCCCTCACTGTAACACACTGATATATCCCACACACCTCACTGTAACATTCTGATGTATCCTACAGCCCTCACTGTAACACTCTGATATATCTCACACCCCTCACTGTAACACTCTGATATATCTCATACCCCTCACTGTAACACGGTGATATACCCCAACACCTCTCACTGTTAAACTCTGATATACCCCACATCCGTCACTGTAACACTCTGATATACCCCACACCCCTCACTGTAACATTCTGATATACCCCACACACCTCACTGTAACACTCTGATATATCCCACACCCCTCACTTTAACAAACTGATATATCCCACACACCTCACTGTAACACTCTGATATACCCCACACCCCTCACTGTAACACTCTGATATGCCCCAAACCCCTCACTGTAACACTCTGATATATCACACACTCCTCACTGTAACACTCTGATATATCCAACACCGCTCACTGTAACACTCTGATATATCCCGGACCCCACACTGTAACAATCTGATATAACCCACACCCCTTACAGTAACAATCTGATATACCCCACACCCCTCACTGTAATACTCTGATATAAACCACACCCCTTACAGTAACACTCTGATATACCCCACACCCCTCACTGTTACACTCTGATATATCCCACACCCATCACTGTAACACTCTGATATACCCCACACCCCTCACTGTAGCACTCTGATATATCCCACACCCCTCACTGTAACACTCTGATATATCCCACACCCATCACTGTAACACTCTGATATATCCCACACCCTTCACTCTAACAGTCTGATATAAACCAGACCCCTCACTCTAACACTCTGATATAGCCCAGACCCCTCACTGTAACACTCTGATATATCCAACACCCCTCACTGTAACACTCTGATATATCCCACACCCCTCACTGTAACACTCTGATATATCCCACACCCCTGACTGTAACAATCTGATATCCCCCACACCCCTCAGTGTAACACTCTGATATATCCCACACCCCTCACTGTAACACTGATATACCCCACACCCTTCACTGTAACACACTGAAATACCCCACACCCCTCACTGTAACACTCTGATATACCCCACACCCCTCACTGTAACACACTGATATATCACACACCCCTCAATGTAACACTGATATACCCCACACCCCTCACTGTAACACTCTGATATACCCCACACCCCTCACTGTAACACTCTGATATACTCCACACCCCTCACTGTAACAGTCTGTTATACCCCAAACCCCTCACTGTAACACTCTGATATATCCCACACCCCTCACCGTAACAATCTGATGTATCCCACACCCCTCACTGTAACACTCTTATATATCCCACACCCCTCATTGTAACATTCTGATATATCCCACACCCCTCACAGTTAAACGCTGATATACCCCACATCCCTCACTATAACACACTGATATTCCCCACACCCCTCACTGTAAAAGTCTGATATATCACACAACCCACACTGTAACACTGATATACCCCACAGCCCTCACTGTAACACTCTGATATAACCCACATCCCTCACTGTAACACTCTGATATATCCCAACCCCTCACTGTAACACTCTGATATATCCCACACCACTCACTGTAAAACTCTGATATACCCCACACCCCTCACAGTAACACACTGAAAGTTCACACACACCGCACTGTAACACGCTGATATATCCCACACCCCAAACAGTAAAAGTCTGATATATCACACAACCCACACTGTAACATTCTGATATATCCCACACCACTCACTGTAACGCTCTGATATACCCCACACCCATCACTGTAACACTCTGATATACCCAACACCCCTCAATGTAACGCTCTGATATATCCCACATACCTCACTGTAACACTGATATACCACACAGCCCTCACTGTAACACTCTGATATACCCCACACCCCTCACTGTAACACTCTGATATACACCACCCCCTCACTGTAACATTCTGATATACCCCACACCCCTCACTGTAACACTCTGATATACCCCACACCCCTCACTGTAACACTCTTATATATCCCACACCCCTCACTTTAACACTCTGATATACACCACACCCCTCACTGTAACACTCTGATATACCCCACAGCATCACTGTAACAAACTGATATATCCCACACCCCTCACTGTAACACTCTGATATACACCACACCCCTCACTGTAACACACTGAAATATCACACACCCCTCACTGTAACACTCTGATATATACCACACCGCTCAATGTAACACTCTGATATACCCCACACCCCTCACAGTAACACACTGATATATCACACACCCCTCACTGTAACACTCATATACCCCACACCCCTCACTGTAAAACTCTGATATACCCCACACCCCTCACAGTAACACACTGATATATCACACACCCCTCACTCTAACACTCATATACCCCACACCCCTCACTGTAAAACTCTGATATATCCCACACCCCTCACTGTAACACTCTGATGTATCCCACACCCCTCACTGTAACACTCTGATATATACCACACCCCTCAATGTAACACTCTGATATACCCCAAACCCCTCACTGTAACACACTGAAATATCACACACCCCTCACTGTAACACTCTGATATATACCACACCGCTCAATGTAACACTCTGATATACCCCACACCCCTCACAGTAACACACTGATATATCACACACCCCTCACTGTAACACTGATATACCCCACAGACCTCACTGTAACACTCTGATATACCCCACATCCCTCACAGTAAAACACTTATATATCCCAAACCCCTCACTGTAACAATCTGATATATCCCACACCCCTCACTGTAACACTCTGGTATATCCAACACCGCTCACTGTAAAACTCTGATATACCCCACACTCCTCACAGTAACACACTGAAATATCACACACCCCTCACTGTAACAATCTGATATATACCAAACCCCTCACTGTAAAACTCTGATATATCCCATACCCCTCACTGTAACACTCAGATATAACCCACACCACTCACTGTTACACTCTGATATATCCCACACCCCTCACTGTAACACTCTGATATACCCCACACCCCTCACTGTAAAAGTCTGATATATCACACAACCCACACTGTAACACTGATATACCCCACAGCCCTCACTGTAACACTCTGATATACCCCACATCCCTCACTGTAACACTCTGATATATCCCAACCCCTCACGGTAACACACTGATATCACCCACACCCCTCACTGTAACACTCTGATATATCCCACACCACTCACTGTAAAACTCTGATATACCCCACACCCCTCACAGTAACACACTGAAAGTTCACACACCCCGCACTGTAACACGCTGATATATCCCACACCCCAAACAGTAAAAGTCTGATATATCACACAACCCACACTGTAACATTCTGATATACCCCACACCCATCACTGTAACTCTCTGATATACCCCACACCCCTCACTGTAACACTCTGATATATCC
The DNA here is from genome assembly GCA_026770705.1 of Isurus oxyrinchus. Lineage (NCBI taxonomy): Eukaryota > Metazoa > Chordata > Chondrichthyes > Lamniformes > Lamnidae > Isurus > Isurus oxyrinchus. The sequence continues at coordinate 42,035 of JANJGN010002441.1, forward strand.
CACACCCCTCACTGTAACACTCTGATATATCCCACACCCATCACTGTAACACTCTGATATATCCCACACCCCTCACTCTAACAGTCTGATATAACCCAGACCCCTCAATCGAACTCTCTGAAATAGCCCAGACCCCTCATTGTAACACTCTGATATATCCAACACCCCTCACAGTAACACTCGGATATATCCCACACCCCTCACTGTAAAACTCTGATATACCCCACAAGCCTCACTGTAACAATCTGATATATCCCACACCCCTCACTCTAACACTGATATACCCCACACCCTTCACTGTAACACTCAGATATACATCACACACCTCACTGTAACATTCTGATGTATCCCACAGCCCTCACTGTAACACTCTGATATATCTCACACCCCTCACTGTAACACTCTGATATCACACACACCCCTCACTGTAACAATCTGATATACCCCACACCGCTCAATGTAACACTCAGATATACCTCACACGCCTCACTGTAACACTCTGATATATCCCACACACCTCACTGTAAAACTCTGATATCCCCCACACCCCTCACTGTAACACTCTGATATATCCCACACCCCTCACTGTAACACTCTGATATATCTCACACCCCTCACTGTAACACTCTGAAATCCCACACACCCCTCACTGTAACACCCTGATATATTCCACACCACTCACTGTAACACTCTGATATACCCCACACCCCTCACAGTAACACTCTGATATACCCCACACCCCTCACTGTAACACTCTGATATACCCCACACCCCTCAATGTAACACACTGATATACCCCACACTCCTCAGTGTAACACTCTGATATACCCCACACCCCTCACTGTAACACACTGATATATCCCACACACCTCACTGTAACATTCTGATGTATCACACAAGCCTCACTGTAACACTCTGATATATCTCACACCCCTCACTGTAACACTCTGATATATCTCATACCCCTCACTGTAACACGGTGATATACCCCAACACCTCTCACTGTTAAACTCTGATATACCCCACATCCGTCACTGTAACACTCTGATATACCCCACACCCCTCACTGTAACATTCTGATATACACCACACCCCTCACTGTAACACTCTGATATACCCCACACACCTCACTGTAACACTCTGATATATCCCACACCCCCCACTGTAACAAACTGATATATCCCACACACCTCACTGTAACACTCTGATATACCCCACACCCCTCACTGTAACACTCTGATATGCCCCAAACCCCTCACTGTAACACTCTGATATATCACACACTCCTCACTGTAACACTCTGATATAATCCACACCCCTCACAGTAACACTCTGATATATCCAACACCGCTCACTGTAACACTCTGATATATCCCGGACCCCACACTGTAACAATCTGATATAACCCACACCCCTTACAGTAACAATCTGATATACCCCACACCCCTCACTGTAATACTCTGATATAACCCACACCCCTTACAGTAACACTCTGATATACCCCACACCCCTCACTGTAACACTCTGATATATCCCACACCCCTCACTGTAACACTCTGATATACCCCACACCCCTCACTGTAGCACTCTGATATATCCCACACCCCTCACAGTTAAACGCTGATATACCCCACATCCCTCACTATAACACACTGATATTCCCCACACCCCTCACTGTAAAAGTCTGATATATCACACAACCCACACTGTAACACTGATATACCCCACAGCCCTCACTGTAACACTCTGATATAACCCACATCCCTCACTGTAACACTCTGATATATCCCAACCCCTCACTGTAACACTCTGATATATCCCACACCACTCACTGTAAAACTCTGATATACCCCACACCCCTCACAGTAACACACTGAAAGTTCACACACCCCGCACTGTAACACGCTGATATATCCCACACCCCAAACAGTAAAAGTCTGATATATCACACAACCCACACTGTAACATTCTGATATATCCCACACCACTCACTGTAACGCTCTGATATACCCCACACCCATCACTGTAACACTCTGATATACCCAACACCCCTCAATGTAACGCTCTGATATATCCCACATACCTCACTGTAACACTGATATACCACACAGCCCTCACTGTAACACTCTGATATACCCCACACCCCTCACTGTAACACTCTGATATACACCACCCCCTCACTGTAACATTCTGATATACCCCACACCCCTCACTGTAACACTCTGATATACCCCACACCCCTCACTGTAACACTCTTATATATCCCACACCCCTCACTTTAACACTCTGATATACACCACACCCCTCACTGTAACACTCTGATATACCCCACAGCATCACTGTAACAAACTGATATATCCCACACCCCTCACTGTAACACTCTGATATACACCACACCCCTCACTGTAACACACTGAAATATCACACACCCCTCACTGTAACACTCTGATATATACCACACCGCTCAATGTAACACTCTGATATACCCCACACCCCTCACAGTAACACACTGATATATCACACACCCCTCACTGTAACACTCATATACCCCACACCCCTCACTGTAAAACTCTGATATACCCCACACCCCTCACAGTAACACACTGATATATCACACACCCCTCACTGTAACACTCATATACCCCACACCCCTCACTGTAAAACTCTGATATATCCCACACCCCTCACTGTAACACTCTGATGTATCCCACACCCCTCACTGTAACACTCTGATATATACCACACCCCTCAATGTAACACTCTGATATACCCCAAACCCCTCACTGTAACACAATGAAATATCACACACCCCTCACTGTAACACTCTGATATATACCACACCGCTCAATGTAACACTCTGATATACCCCACACCCCTCACAGTAACACACTGATATATCACACACCCCTCACTGTAACACTGATATACCCCACAGACCTCACTGTAACACTCTGATATACCCCACATCCCTCACAGTAAAACACTTATATATCCCAAACCCCTCACTGTAACAATCTGATATATCCCACACCCCTCACTGTAACACTCTGGTATATCCAACACCGCTCACTGTAAAACTCTGATATACCCCACACCCCTCACAGTAACACACTGAAATATCACACACCCCTCACTGTAACAATCTGATATATACCATACCCCTCACTGTAAAACTCTGATATATCCCATACCCCTCACTGTAACACTCAGATATACCCCACACCACTCACTGTTACACTCTGATATATCCCACACCCCTCACTGTAACACTCTGATATACCCCACACCCCTCACTGTAAAAGTCTGATATATCACACAACCCACACTGTAACACTCATATACCCCACAGCCCTCACTGTAACACTCTGATATACCCCACATCCCTCACTGTAACACTCTGATATATCCCAACCCCTCACTGTAACACTCTGATATATCCCACACCACTCACTGTAAAACTCTGATATACCCCACACCCCTCACAGTAACACACTGAAAGTTCACACACCCCGCACTGTAACACGCTGATATATCCCACACCCCAAACAGTAAAAGTCTGATATATCACACAACCCACACTGTAACATTCTGATATACCCCACACCCATCACTGTAACTCTCTGATATACCCCACACCCCTCACTGTAACACTCTGATATATCCCACACCCCTCACTGTAACACTCTGATATATCCCACACCCATCACTGTAACACTCTGATATATCCCACACCCCTCACTCTAACAGTCTGATATAACCCAGACCCCTCAATCTAACTCTCTGATATAGCCCAGACCCCTCACTGTAACACTCTGATATATCCAACAACCCTCACTGTAACACTCGGATATATCCCACACCCCTCACTGTAAAACTCTGATATACCCCACAAGCCTCACTGTAACAATCTGATATATCCCACACCCCTCACTGTAACACTGATATACCCCACACCCTTCACTGTAACATTCAGATATACCTCACACACCTCACTGTAACACTCTGATATACCCCACACCCCTCACTGTAACACTCTGATATATCCCACACCCCTCACTGTAACACTCTGATATATCCCACACACCTCACTGTAACACTCTGATGTATCCCACAGCCCTCACTGTAACACTCTGATATATCTCACACCCCTCACTGTAACACTCTGATATATCCCACACCCCTCACTGTAACACTCTGATATATCCCACACACCTCACTGTAACACTCTGATGTATCCCACAGCCCTCACTGTAACACTCTGATATATCTCACACCCCTCACTGTAACACTCTGATATCACACACACCCCTCACTGTAACAATCTGATATACCCCACACCGCTCAATGTAACACTCAGATATACCTCACACGCCTCACTGTAACACTCTGATATATCCCACACACCTCACTGTAAAACTCTGATATCCCCCACACCCCTCACTGTAACACTCTGATATATCCCACACCCCTCACTGTAACACTCTGATATATCTCACACCCCTCACTGTAACACTCGGAAATCCCACACACCCCTCACTGTAACACTCTGAAATCCCACACACCCCTCACTGTAACACCCTGATATATTCCACACCACTCACTGTAACACTCTGATATACCCCACACCCCTCACAGTAACACTCTGATATACCCCACACTCCTCAGTGTAACACTCTGATATACCCCACACCCCTCACTGTAACACACTGATATATCCCACACACCTCACTGTAACATTCTGATGTATCCCACAGCCCTCACTGTAACACTCTGATATATCTCACACCCCTCACTGTAACACTCTGATATATCTCATACCCCTCACTGTAACACGGTGATATACCCCAACACCTCTCACTGTTAAACTCTGATATACCCCACATCCGTCACTGTAACACTCTGATATACCCCACACCCCTCACTGTAATATTCTGATATACACCACACCCCTCACTGTAACACTCTGATATACCCCACGCACCTCACTGTAACACTCTGATATATCCCACACCCCTCACTGTAACAAACTGATATATCCCACACACCTCACTGTAACACTCTGATATACCCCACACCCCTCACTGTAACACTCTGATATGCCCCAAACCCCTCACTGTAACACTCTGATATATCACACACTCCTCACTGTAACACTCTGATATAATCCACACCCCTCACAGTAACACTCTGATATATCCAACACCGCTCACTGTAACACTCTGATATATCCCGGACCCCACACTGTAACAATCTGATATAACCCACACCCCTTACAGTAACAATCTGATATACCCCACACCCCTCACTGTAATACTCTGATATAACCCACACCCCTTACAGTAACACTCTGATATACCCCACACCCCTCACTGTAGCACTCTGATATATCCCACACCCCTCACTGTAACACTCTGATATATCCCACACCCATCACTGTAACACTCTGATATATCCCACACCCTTCACTCTAACAGTCTGATATAAACCAGACCCCTCACTCTAACACTCTGATATAGCCCAGACCCCTCACTGTAACACTCTGATATATCCAACACCCCTCACTGTAACACTCTGATATATCCCACACCCCTCACTGTAACACTCTGATATATCCCACACCCCTGACTGTAACAATCTGATATCCCCCACACCCCTCAGTGTAACACTCTGATATATCCCACACCCCTCACTGTAACACTGATATACCCCACACCCTTCACTGTAACACACTGAAATACCCCACACCCCTCACTGTAACACTCTGATATACCCCACACCCCTCACTGTAACACACTGATATATCACACACCCCTCACTGTAACACTGATATACCCCACACCCCTCACTGTAACACTCTGATATACCCCACACCCCTCACTGTAACACTCTGATATACTCCACACCCCTCACTGTAACAGTCTGTTATACCCCAAACCCCTCACTGTAACACTCTGATATATCCCACACCCCTCACCGTAACAATCTGATGTATCCCACACCCCTCACTGTAACACTCTTATATATCCCACACCCCTCATTGTAACATTCTGATATATCCCACACCCCTCACAGTTAAACGCTGATATACCCCACATCCCTCACTATAACACACTGATATTCCCCACACCCCTCACTGTAACACTCTGATATACACCACACCCCTCACTGTAACACACTGATATTCCCCACACCCCTCACTGTAACACTCTGATATATCCCACACTCCTCACTGTAACACTCTGATATACCTTACACCCCTCACTGTGACACTCTGATATACACCACACCCCTCACTGTAACACTCTGATATATCCCACACACCTCACTGTAACACTCTGATATACTCCACATCCCTCACTGTAACACTGTGATATACCCCACACCCCTCACTGTTACACGCTGATATAACCCACACACCTCACTTTAACACTGATATAGCCCACACTCCTCACAGTAACACTCTGATAACTCCACACCCCTCAAAGTAACACTCTGATATAACCCACACCCCTCACAGTAACACTCTGATATATCCCATACCCCTCACTGTAACACTCTGATATAACCCACACCCCTCACTGTAACACTCTTATATATCCCGCACACCTCACTCTAACACTCTGATATATCCCACACCCCTCACTGTAACACTCTGACATACCCCACACACCTCACTGTAACACTCTGATATACCCCACACCCCTCACTGTAACACTCTGATATAACCCACACCCCTCACTGTAACACTCTGATGTATCCAACAACCCTCACTGTAGCACTCGGATATAACACACACCCATCACTGTAACACTCTTATATACCCCACACCCCTCACTGTAACAATCTGAAAAACCCCACACCCCTCAATGTAACACTCTGATATACCCCCACACGCCTCACTTTAACACTCTGATATAACACACACCCCTCAATGTAACAATCTGATATACCCAACACCCCATACTGTAACACTCTGATATACGCCCACACGCCTCACTTTAACACTCTGATATACCCCACACCCCTCACTGTAACACTCTGATATACTCCCACACGCCTCACTTTAACACTCTGATATACCCCACACCCCTCACTGTAACACACTGATATACCCAACACCCCTCACTGTAACACTCTGATATACCCCACACCCCTCATTGTAACACTCTGATGAACCGCACATCCCTCACTGTAACACTCTGATATATCCCACACGCCTCACTGTAACACTCTGCAATATCCCACACCCCTCATTGTAACACTCTGATATATCCCACACCCCTCACAATAACACTCAGATATACACCACACCCCTCACTGTTACACTCTGATATATCCCACACCTCTCATTGTAACACTCAGATATATCCCACACCCTTCACTGTAACACTCTGATATAACTCATAGCCCTCACTGTAACACTCTGATATACCCCTCATCCCTCACTGTAACACTCAGATATATCCCACACCCTTCACTGTAACACTCTGATATACCTCATACCCCTCACTGTAACACTCTGATATACCCCACACCCCTCACTGTAACACTCTGATAGAGCCCACTTCCTCACTGTAACAATCTGATATATCCAACACCCCTCACTGTAAAACTCTGATATACACCACACCCCACACTGTAACACTCTGATATATCCCACATCCCTCACTTTGACACTCTGATTATATATCACACCGCTCACTGTAACACTCTGATATATCCCACACCCCTCACTGTAACACTCTGATATACCCCATAACCCTCACTGTAACACTCTGATATATCCCACACCCTTCACTGTAACACTCTGAAATACCCCGCACACCTCACTGTAACACTCTGATATATCCCAACCCCTCACGGTAACACACTGATATCACCCACACCCCTCACTGTAACACTCTGATATATCCCACACCACTCACTGTAAAACTCTGATATACCCCACACCCCTCACAGTAACACACTGAAAGTTCACACACCCCGCACTGTAACACGCTGATATATCCCACACCCCAAACAGTAAAAGTCTGATATATCACACAACCCACACTGTAACATTCTGATATACCCCACACCCATCACTGTAACTCTCTGATATACCCCACACCCCTCACTGTAACACTCTGATATATCCCACACCCCTCACTGTAACACTCTGATATATCCCACACCCATCACTGTAACACTCTGATATATCCCACACCCCTCACTCTAACAGTCTGATATAACCCAGACCCCTCAATCTAACTCTCTGAAATAGCCCAGACCCCTCATTGTAACACTCTGATATATCCAACACCCCTCACAGTAACACTCGGATATATCCCACACCCCTCACTGTAAAACTCTGATATACCCCACAAGCCTCACTGTAACAATCTGATATATCCCACACCCCTCACTCTAACACTGATATACCCCACACCCTTCACTGTAACACTCAGATATACATCACACACCTCACTGTAACATTCTGATGTATCCCACAGCCCTCACTGTAACACTCTGATATATCTCACACCCCTCACTGTAACACTCTGATATCACACACACCCCTCACTGTAACAATCTGATATACCCCACACCGCTCAATGTAACACTCAGATATACCTCACACGCCTCACTGTAACACTCTGATATATCCCACACACCTCACTGTAAAACTCTGATATCCCCCACACCCCTCACTGTAACACTCTGATATATCCCACACCCCTCACTGTAACACTCTGATATATCTCACACCCCTCACTGTAACACTCTGAAATCCCACACACCCCTCACTGTAACACCCTGATATATTCCACACCACTCACTGTAACACTCTGATATACCCCACACCCCTCACAGTAACACTCTGATATACCCCACACCCCTCACTGTAACACTCTGATATACCCCACACCCCTCAATGTAACACACTGATATACCCCACACTCCTCAGTGTAACACTCTGATATACCCCACACCCCTCACTGTAACACACTGATATATCCCACACACCTCACTGTAACATTCTGATGTATCACACAAGCCTCACTGTAACACTCTGATATATCTCACACCCCTCACTGTAACACTCTGATATATCTCATACCCCTCACTGTAACACGGTGATATACCCCAACACCTCTCACTGTTAAACTCTGATATACCCCACATCCGTCACTGTAACACTCTGATATACCCCACACCCCTCACTGTAACATTCTGATATACACCACACCCCTCACTGTAACACTCTGATATACCCCACACACCTCACTGTAACACTCTGATATATCCCACACCCCCCACTGTAACAAACTGATATATCCCACACACCTCACTGTAACACTCTGATATACCCCACACCCCTCACTGTAACACTCTGATATGCCCCAAACCCCTCACTGTAACACTCTGATATATCACACACTCCTCACTGTAACACTCTGATATAATCCACACCCCTCACAGTAACACTCTGATATATCCAACACCGCTCACTGTAACACTCTGATATATCCCGGACCCCACACTGTAACAATCTGATATAACCCACACCCCTTACAGTAACAATCTGATATACCCCACACCCCTCACTGTAATACTCTGATATAACCCACACCCCTTACAGTAACACTCTGATATACCCCACACCCCTCACTGTAACACTCTGATATATCCCACACCCCTCACTGTAACACTCTGATATACCCCACACCCCTCACTGTAGCACTCTGATATATCCCACACCCCTCACAGTTAAACGCTGATATACCCCACATCCCTCACTATAACACACTGATATTCCCCACACCCCTCACTGTAAAAGTCTGATATATCACACAACCCACACTGTAACACTGATATACCCCACAGCCCTCACTGTAACACTCTGATATAACCCACATCCCTCACTGTAACACTCTGATATATCCCAACCCCTCACTGTAACACTCTGATATATCCCACACCACTCACTGTAAAACTCTGATATACCCCACACCCCTCACAGTAACACACTGAAAGTTCACACACCCCGCACTGTAACACGCTGATATATCCCACACCCCAAACAGTAAAAGTCTGATATATCACACAACCCACACTGTAACATTCTGATATATCCCACACCACTCACTGTAACGCTCTGATATACCCCACACCCATCACTGTAACACTCTGATATACCCAACACCCCTCAATGTAACGCTCTGATATATCCCACATACCTCACTGTAACACTGATATACCACACAGCCCTCACTGTAACACTCTGATATACCCCACACCCCTCACTGTAACACTCTGATATACACCACCCCCTCACTGTAACATTCTGATATACCCCACACCCCTCACTGTAACACTCTGATATACCCCACACCCCTCACTGTAACACTCTTATATATCCCACACCCCTCACTTTAACACTCTGATATACACCACACCCCTCACTGTAACACTCTGATATACCCCACAGCATCACTGTAACAAACTGATATATCCCACACCCCTCACTGTAACACTCTGATATACACCACACCCCTCACTGTAACACACTGAAATATCACACACCCCTCACTGTAACACTCTGATATATACCACACCGCTCAATGTAACACTCTGATATACCCCACACCCCTCACAGTAACACACTGATATATCACACACCCCTCACTGTAACACTCATATACCCCACACCCCTCACTGTAAAACTCTGATATACCCCACACCCCTCACAGTAACACACTGATATATCACACACCCCTCACTGTAACACTCATATACCCCACACCCCTCACTGTAAAACTCTGATATATCCCACACCCCTCACTGTAACACTCTGATGTATCCCACACCCCTCACTGTAACACTCTGATATATACCACACCCCTCAATGTAACACTCTGATATACCCCAAACCCCTCACTGTAACACAATGAAATATCACACACCCCTCACTGTAACACTCTGATATATACCACACCGCTCAATGTAACACTCTGATATACCCCACACCCCTCACAGTAACACACTGATATATCACACACCCCTCACTGTAACACTGATATACCCCACAGACCTCACTGTAACACTCTGATATACCCCACATCCCTCACAGTAAAACACTTATATATCCCAAACCCCTCACTGTAACAATCTGATATATCCCACACCCCTCACTGTAACACTCTGGTATATCCAACACCGCTCACTGTAAAACTCTGATATACCCCACACCCCTCACAGTAACACACTGAAATATCACACACCCCTCACTGTAACAATCTGATATATACCATACCCCTCACTGTAAAACTCTGATATATCCCATACCCCTCACTGTAACACTCAGATATACCCCACACCACTCACTGTTACACTCTGATATATCCCACACCCCTCACTGTAACACTCTGATATACCCCACACCCCTCACTGTAAAAGTCTGATATATCACACAACCCACACTGTAACACTCATATACCCCACAGCCCTCACTGTAACACTCTGATATACCCCACATCCCTCACTGTAACACTCTGATATATCCCAACCCCTCACTGTAACACTCTGATATATCCCACACCACTCACTGTAAAACTCTGATATACCCCACACCCCTCACAGTAACACACTGAAAGTTCACACACCCCGCACTGTAACACGCTGATATATCCCACACCCCAAACAGTAAAAGTCTGATATATCACACAACCCACACACTGTAACATTCTGATATACCCCACACCCATCACTGTAACTCTCTGATATACCCCACACCCCTCACTGTAACACTCTGATATATCCCACACCCCTCACTGTAACACTCTGATATATCCCACACCCATCACTGTAACACTCTGATATATCCCACACCCCTCACTCTAACAGTCTGATATAACCCAGACCCCTCAATCTAACTCTCTGATATAGCCCAGACCCCTCACTGTAACACTCTGATATATCCAACAACCCTCACTGTAACACTCGGATATATCCCACACCCCTCACTGTAAAACTCTGATATACCCCACAAGCCTCACTGTAACAATCTGATATATCCCACACCCCTCACTGTAACACTGATATACCCCACACCCTTCACTGTAACATTCAGATATACCTCACACACCTCACTGTAACACTCTGATATACCCCACACCCCTCACTGTAACACTCTGATATATCCCACACCCCTCACTGTAACACTCTGATATATCCCACACACCTCACTGTAACACTCTGATGTATCCCACAGCCCTCACTGTAACACTCTGATATATCTCACACCCCTCACTGTAACACTCTGATATCACACACACCCCTCACTGTAACAATCTGATATACCCCACACCGCTCAATGTAACACTCAGATATACCTCACACGCCTCACTGTAACACTCTGATATATCCCACACACCTCACTGTAAAACTCTGATATCCCCCACACCCCTCACTGTAACACTCTGATATATCCCACACCCCTCACTGTAACACTCTGATATATCTCACACCCCTCACTGTAACACTCGGAAATCCCACACACCCCTCACTGTAACACTCTGAAATCCCACACACCCCTCACTGTAACACCCTGATATATTCCACACCACTCACTGTAACACTCTGATATACCCCACACCCCTCACAGTAACACTCTGATATACCCCACACTCCTCAGTGTAACACTCTGATATACCCCACACCCCTCACTGTAACACACTGATATATCCCACACACCTCACTGTAACATTCTGATGTATCCCACAGCCCTCACTGTAACACTCTGATATATCTCACACCCCTCACTGTAACACTCTGATATATCTCATACCCCTCACTGTAACACGGTGATATACCCCAACACCTCTCACTGTTAAACTCTGATATACCCCACATCCGTCACTGTAACACTCTGATATACCCCACACCCCTCACTGTAATATTCTGATATACACCACACCCCTCACTGTAACACTCTGATATACCCCACGCACCTCACTGTAACACTCTGATATATCCCACACCCCTCACTGTAACAAACTGATATATCCCACACACCTCACTGTAACACTCTGATATACCCCACACCCCTCACTGTAACACTCTGATATGCCCCAAACCCCTCACTGTAACACTCTGATATATCACACACTCCTCACTGTAACACTCTGATATAATCCACACCCCTCACAGTAACACTCTGATATATCCAACACCGCTCACTGTAACACTCTGATATATCCCGGACCCCACACTGTAACAATCTGATATAACCCACACCCCTTACAGTAACAATCTGATATACCCCACACCCCTCACTGTAATACTCTGATATAACCCACACCCCTTACAGTAACACTCTGATATACCCCACACCCCTCACTGTAGCACTCTGATATATCCCACACCCCTCACTGTAACACTCTGATATATCCCACACCCATCACTGTAACACTCTGATATATCCCACACCCTTCACTCTAACAGTCTGATATAAACCAGACCCCTCACTCTAACACTCTGATATAGCCCAGACCCCTCACTGTAACACTCTGATATATCCAACACCCCTCACTGTAACACTCTGATATATCCCACACCCCTCACTGTAACACTCTGATATATCCCACACCCCTGACTGTAACAATCTGATATCCCCCACACCCCTCAGTGTAACACTCTGATATATCCCACACCCCTCACTGTAACACTGATATACCCCACACCCTTCACTGTAACACACTGAAATACCCCACACCCCTCACTGTAACACTCTGATATACCCCACACCCCTCACTGTAACACACTGATATATCACACACCCCTCACTGTAACACTGATATACCCCACACCCCTCACTGTAACACTCTGATATACCCCACACCCCTCACTGTAACACTCTGATATACTCCACACCCCTCACTGTAACAGTCTGTTATACCCCAAACCCCTCACTGTAACACTCTGATATATCCCACACCCCTCACCGTAACAATCTGATGTATCCCACACCCCTCACTGTAACACTCTTATATATCCCACACCCCTCATTGTAACATTCTGATATATCCCACACCCCTCACAGTTAAACGCTGATATACCCCACATCCCTCACTATAACACACTGATATTCCCCACACCCCTCACTGTAACACTCTGATATACACCACACCCCTCACTGTAACACACTGATATTCCCCACACCCCTCACTGTAACACTCTGATATATCCCACACTCCTCACTGTAACACTCTGATATACCTTACACCCCTCACTGTGACACTCTGATATACACCACACCCCTCACTGTAACACTCTGATATATCCCACACACCTCACTGTAACACTCTGATATACTCCACATCCCTCACTGTAACACTGTGATATACCCCACACCCCTCACTGTTACACGCTGATATAACCCACACACCTCACTTTAACACTGATATAGCCCACACTCCTCACAGTAACACTCTGATAACTCCACACCCCTCAAAGTAACACTCTGATATAACCCACACCCCTCACAGTAACACTCTGATATATCCCATACCCCTCACTGTAACACTCTGATATAACCCACACCCCTCACTGTAACACTCTTATATATCCCGCACACCTCACTCTAACACTCTGATATATCCCACACCCCTCACTGTAACACTCTGACATACCCCACACACCTCACTGTAACACTCTGATATACCCCACACCCCTCACTGTAACACTCTGATATAACCCACACCCCTCACTGTAACACTCTGATGTATCCAACAACCCTCACTGTAGCACTCGGATATAACACACACCCATCACTGTAACACTCTTATATACCCCACACCCCTCACTGTAACAATCTGAAAAACCCCACACCCCTCAATGTAACACTCTGATATACCCCCACACGCCTCACTTTAACACTCTGATATAACACACACCCCTCAATGTAACAATCTGATATACCCAACACCCCATACTGTAACACTCTGATATACGCCCACACGCCTCACTTTAACACTCTGATATACCCCACACCCCTCACTGTAACACTCTGATATACTCCCACACGCCTCACTTTAACACTCTGATATACCCCACACCCCTCACTGTAACACACTGATATACCCAACACCCCTCACTGTAACACTCTGATATACCCCACACCCCTCATTGTAACACTCTGATGAACCGCACATCCCTCACTGTAACACTCTGATATATCCCACACGCCTCACTGTAACACTCTGCAATATCCCACACCCCTCATTGTAACACTCTGATATATCCCACACCCCTCACAATAACACTCAGATATACACCACACCCCTCACTGTTACACTCTGATATATCCCACACCTCTCATTGTAACACTCAGATATATCCCACACCCTTCACTGTAACACTCTGATATAACTCATAGCCCTCACTGTAACACTCTGATATACCCCTCATCCCTCACTGTAACACTCAGATATATCCCACACCCTTCACTGTAACACTCTGATATACCTCATACCCCTCACTGTAACACTCTGATATACCCCACACCCCTCACTGTAACACTCTGATAGAGCCCACTTCCTCACTGTAACAATCTGATATATCCAACACCCCTCACTGTAAAACTCTGATATACACCACACCCCACACTGTAACACTCTGATATATCCCACATCCCTCACTTTGACACTCTGATTATATATCACACCGCTCACTGTAACACTCTGATATATCCCACACCCCTCACTGTAACACTCTGATATACCCCATAACCCTCACTGTAACACTCTGATATATCCCACACCCTTCACTGTAACACTCTGAAATACCCCGCACACCTCACTGTAACACTCTGATATATCCCACACCCCTCACTGTAACACTCTCATATATCCCACACCCATCACTGTAACACTCTGATATACCCCACAGCCCTCACTTGAACACACTGATATAACCCACACATCTGAGTGTAACACTCGGATATATCCAACACCCCTCGCTGTAACACTCTGATATACCCCACACCCCTCACTGTAACACTCTGACATACCCCACACACCTCACTGTAACACTCTGATATACCCCACACCCCTCACTGTAACACTCTGATATAACCCATACCCCTCACTGTAACACTCTGATGTATCCACCAACCCTCACTGTAGCACTCGGATATAACACACACCCATCCCTGTAACACTCTTATATACCCCACACCCCTCACTGTAACACTCTGAAAAACCCCACACCCCTCAATGTAACACACAGATATACACCACACCCCTCACTGTAACACTCTGATATACCCCACACCCCTCACTGTAACAGTCTGATATACCCACACACGCCTCACTTTAACACTCTGATATAACACACACCCCTCAATGTAACAATCTGATATACGCAACACCCCATACTGTAACACTCTGATATACCCCCACACGCCTCACTTTAACACTCTGATATACCCCACACCCCTCACTGTAACACTCTGATATACTCCCACATGCCTCACTTTAACACTCTGATATACCCCACACCCCTCACTGTAACACACTGATATACCCAACACCCCTCACTGTAACACTCTGATATACCCCTCACCCCTCATTGTAACACTCTGATGAACCGCACATCCCTCACTGTAACACTCTGATATATCCCACACGCCTCACTGTAACACTCTGCTATATCCCACACCCCTCATTGTAACACTCTGATATACCCCTCACCCCTCATTGTAACACTCTGATATACACCACACCCCTCACTGTTACACTCTGATATACCCCACACCCCTCACTGTAACACTCTGAAATACCCCACACACCTCACTGTAACACTCTGATATATCCCACACCCCTCACTGTAACACTCTGATATACCCCATAACCCTCACTGTAACACTCTGATATATCCCACACCCCTCACTGTAACACTCTGAAATACCCCACACACCTCACTGTAACACTCTGATATATCCCACACCCCTCACTGTAACACTCTGATATACCCCACACCCCTCACTTTAACACACTGATATACCCCACACATCTGAGTGTAACACTCGGATTTATCCCACACCCCTCACTGTAACACACTGATATATCACACACCCCTCACTGTAACACTCTGATATACACGGACCCCTCACTTTAACACTCTGATATATCCCACACCCCTCACTGTAACATTCTGATATACGCCACACCCCTCACTGTAACACTCTGATATACCCCACACCCCTCACTGTAACACTCTGATATAACCCACACCCCTCACTATAACACTCTGATATACCCCACACCCCTCACTGTAACACTCTGATATACACCACACCCCTCACTGTAACACTCTGATATACCCCACACCCCTCACGGTAACACTCTGATATACCCCACACCCCTCACTGTAACAATCTGATATACCCCACACCCCTCACTGTAACACTCTGATATACCCCACACCCCTCACTGTAACACTCTGATATACCCCACACCCCTCACTGTAACACTCTGATATACCCCACAACCCTCACTGTAACACTCTGATATATCCCACACCCCTCACTCTAACACTCTGATATACCCCACAACCCTCACTGTAACACTCTGATAAATCCCATACCCCTCACTGTAACACTCTGATATACCCCACACCCCTGACTGTAACACTCTGATATACACAACACACCTCTCTGTAACACTCGGATATATCCCACACCCCTCACTGTAACACTCTAATATATCCCACACCCCTCACCGTAACACTCTGATATATCCCACACCCCTCACTGTAACACTCTGATATATCCCACACCCCTCACTGTAACACTCTGATATATCCCACACCCCTCACTGTAACACTCTGATATATCCCACACCCCTGACTGTAACACTCTGATATACACAACACACCTCACTGTAACACTCTGATATATCCCACACCCCTCACTGTAACACTCTAATATATCCCACACCCCTCACGGTAACACTCTGATATAACCCACACCCCTCACTGTAACACTCTGATATATCCCACACCCCTCACTGTAACACTGTGATATATCCCACACCCCTCACTGTAACACTCTGATATAACCCACACCCCTCACTGTAACACTCTGATGTATCCAACAACCCTCACTGTAACACTCTTATATACCCCACACCCCTCACTGTAACACTCTGAAAAACCCCACACCCCTCACTGTAACACACAGATATACCCCACACCCCTCACTGTAACACTCTGATATACCCCCACACGCCTCACTTTAACACTCTGATATAACACACACCCCTCACTGTAACAATCTGATATACCCCACACCCCATACTGTAACACTCTGATATACCCCCACACGCCTCACTTTAACACTCTGATATAACCCACACCCCTCACTGTAACACTCTGATATACTCCCACACGCCTCACATTAACACTCTGATATACCCCACACCCCTCACTGTAACACACTGATATACCCACACACCTCACTGTAACACTCTGATATAACCCACACCCCTCATTGTAACACTCTGATGAACCGCACATCCCTCACTGTAACACTCTGATATATCCCACACGCCTCACTGTAACACTCTGCTATATCCCACACCCCTCATTGTAACACTCTGATATATCCCACACCCCTCACAGTAACACTCAGATATACACCACACCCCTCACTGTAACACACTGAAATACCGCACACCCCTCACTGTAACACACTGATATATCCCACACCCCTCACTGTAACAGTCTCATATACCCCACACCCCTCACTGTAACACTCTGACATACCCCACACCCCTCACTGTAACACCCTGATATACGCCACACCCCTCACTGTAACACTCTGATAAACCCCACACCGCTCACAGTATCACTCTGATATATCCCACACCTCTCACAGTAACAGTCTGATATATCCCACACCCCTCACTGTTACACTGATATATCCCACACCCCTCACTGTAACAGTCTGATATACCCCACACCCCTCACTGTAACACTCTGATATATCCCACACCCCTCACTGTAACACTCTGATATAATCCCCCCCCTCACTGTAATGCTCTGATATATCCCACACCCCTCACTGTAACACTGATATATCCCACTCCCCTCACTGTAACACTCTGATATACTGCACACTCCTCACTGTAACACTCTGATATACACCACACCCCTCACTGTAACACTCTGATATACCCCACACCCCTCACTGTAACACTGATATATCCCACACCCCTCACTGTAACACTCTGATATATCCCACACCCCTCAGTGTAACACTCTGATATATCCCACACCCCTCACTGTAACACTCTGATATATCCCACACCCCTCACTGTAACACTCTGATATATCCCACACCTCTCACATTAACTCACTGATTTATCCCACACTCCTCACTGTAACACACTGATATATTCCACACAGCCCTCACTGTAACACTCTGATATACCCCACACCCCTCACTGTAACACTATGATATATCCCTCACCCCTCACTGTAACACTCTGATATATCCCACACCCCTCACTCTAACACTCTGATATATTCCACACAGCCCTCACTGTAACACTCTGATATACCCCACACCCCTCACTGTAACACTATGATATATCCCTCACCCCTCACTGTAACACTCTGATATATCCCACACCCCTCACTGTAACACTCTGATTTATCCACCACTCACTGTAACACTCTGATATACCCCACACCCCACACTGTAACACTCTGATATACCCCACACCCCTCACTGTAACACTCTGATATACCCCACACCCCTCACTGTAACACTCTGATATACCCCACACACCTCACTGTAACACTCTGATATACCCCACACCCCTCACTGTATCACTCTGATGTACCCCACACCCCTCACTGTAACACTCTGATATACCCCACACCCCTCACTGTAACACTCTGATATACCCCACACACATCACTGTAACACTCTGATATACCCCACACCCCTCACTGTAACACTCTGATATATCCCACAACCCTCACTGTAACACGCTGATATATCCCACACCCCTCACTGTAACATTCGGATATATCCCACACCCCTCACTGTAACACCCTGATATACCCTACACCACTCACTGTAACAATCTGATATACCCCACACCTCTCACTGTAACACTCAGATATACCCCACACCCCTCACTGTAACACTCTGATATATCCCACACCCCTCACTGTAACACTCTGATATATCCCACACACCTCACTGTAACACTCTGATATATCCCACACCCCACATTGTAACACCCTGATATACCCCACACCCCTCACTGTAACACTCTGATATACCCCACACCTCTCATTGTAACACTCAGATATTTCCCACACCCCTCAGTGTAACACTCTGATATATCGCACACCCCTCACTGTAACACGCTGATATATCCCACACCCCTCACTGCAACACTCTGATATATCCCACTCCCCTCACTGTAACACTCTGATATATCCCACACACCTCACTGTAACACTCTGATATACCCCACACCCCTCACTGTAACACTTCTAAACACCCCACACCCCTCACTGTAACACACTGATATACCCCACACCCCTCACTGTAACAGACTGATATATCCCACACCCCTCACTGGAACAGTCTCGTATACCCCACACCCCTCACTGTAACCCTTTGATATACCCCACACCCCTCACTATAACACTCTGATACACCCCAGACCCCTCACTGTAACACACTGATATACCCCACACCCCTCACTGCAACACACTGATATATCCCACACCCCTCACTGTAACAGTCTCATATACCCCACACCCCTCACTGAAACACTCTGACATACCCCACACCCCTCACTGTAACATTCTGATATACCCCACACCCCTCGCTGTAACACTGATATTTCCCTCTCCCCGCACTGTAACAGTCTGATATACCCCACACCCCTCACTGTAACACTCTGATATACCCCACACCCCTCACTGTAACACCCTGATGTACCCCACACCCCTCACTGTAACACTCTTATATACCCCACACCCCTCACTGTAACACCATGATATACCCCACACTCCTCACTGTAACAGTCTGATATACCCCACACCCCTCACTGTAACACTCTGATATACCCCACACCCCTCACTGTAACACCCTGATATACCCCACACCCCTCACTGTAACACTCTTATATACCCCACACCCCTCACTGTAACACCATGATATACCCCACACTCCTCACTGTAACACTCTGATATAATCCACACCCCTCACTGTTACACCCTGATATATCCCACACCCCTCACTATAACACTCTGACATACCCCACACACCTCACTGTAACACTCTGATATAAACCACGCCCCGCACTGTAACACTCTGATATATCCCACACATCTCACTGTTACACCCTGATATACTCCACACCCCTCACTGTAACACTATGATATACCCCACACCCCTCACTGTAACACTCTGATATACCCCAAACCCCTCACTGTAACACTCTGATATACTCCACACCCCTCACTGTAACACTCTGATATACCACATACACCTCACTGTAACACTCTGTTATACCCCACACCCCTCACTGTAACACTCTGATTTATACCACACCCCTCACTGTAACAGTCTGATATATGCCACACCTCTCACTGTTACACTCTTATATATCCCACACCCCTCACTATAACAGTCTGATATACCCCACACCCCTCACTGTAACACCCTGATATATAAAACACCCCTCACTGTAACACTCTGATATACCCCTCACCCCTCACTGCAACACTCTGATATATCCCACACCCCTCACTGTAACACTCTGATATGTCCGAATCCACTCTGACATCTCCCTCCGACAGTGCAGCACTCCCTCAGTACTGACCCTCCGACAGTGGAGGACTCCCTCAGTACTGACCCTCTGATAGTGCAGCACTCCCTCAGTACTGACCCTCCGACAGTGCAGCACTCCCTCAGTACTGACCCTCTGACAGTGCAGCATTCCCTCAGTACTGACCCTCTGACAGTGCAGCACTCCCTCATTACTGACCTTCTGACAGTGCAGCACTCCCTCAGTACTGACACTCTGACAGTGCAGCACTCCATCAGTACTGACACTCTGATAGTGCGGCACTCCCTCAGTACTGACCCTCTGACAGTGCCGCACTCCTTCAGTACTGACCCTCTGACAGTGCAGCACTCCTTCAGTACTGACCCTCTGACAGTGCAGCATTCCCTCAGTACTGACCCTCTGACAGTGCAGCACTCCCTCATTACTGACCTTCTGACAGTGCAGCATTCCCTCAGTACTGACCCTCTGACAGTGCAGCACTCCCTCAGCACTGACCCTCTGACAGTGCAGCATTCCCTCAGTACTGACCCTCTGACAGTGCAGCACTCCCTCATTACTGACCTTCTGACAGTGCAGCACTCCCTCAGTACTGACCCTATGACAGTGCAGCACTCCCTCAGTACTGACCCTCTGATAGTGCGGCACTCCCTCAGTACTGACCCTCAGACAGTGCAGCACTCCCTCAGTACTGACCCTCTGACAGTGGACACACCCTCAGTACTGACATTCTGACACTGCAGCACTCCCTCAGGACTGACCCTCTGACACTGCAGCACTCCCTCAGTACTGACCCTCTGACAGTGCAGCACTCCCTCAGTACTGACCCTCTGACAGTGCCGCACTCCCTCAGTACTGACCCTCTGACAGTGCGGCACTCCCTCAGTACTGACCCTCCGACAGCGCAGCACTCCCTCAGTACTGACCTCTGACAGTGCGGCACTCCCTCAGTACTGACCCTCCGAAATTGCGGCACTCCCTCAGTACTGACCCTCTGACAGTGCGGCACTCCCTCAGTACTGACCCTCTGACATTGCAGCACTCCCTCAGTACTGACCCTCTGGCAGTGCAGCACTCTCTCAGTACTGCCCCTCCGACAGTATGGCATTCCCTCAGTACTGACCCTCCGACAGTGCGGCACTCCCTCAGTACTGACCCTCTGACAGTGCGGCAATCCCTCAGTACTGACCCTCTGACAGTGCAGCACTCCCTCAGTACTGACCCTCTGACAGTGCAGCACTCCCTCAGTACTGACCCTTTGACAGTGCCGCACTCCCTCAGTACTGACCCTCTGACAGTGCAGCACTCCCTCAGTACTGACCCTTTGACAGTGCCGCACTCCCTCAGTACTGACCCTCTGACAGTGCAGCACTCCCTCAGTACTGACCCTTTGACAGTGCCGCACTCCCTCAGTACTGACCCTCTGACAGGGCAGCACTCCCTCAGTACTGACCCTCTGACAGTGCAGCACGCCCTCAGTACTGACCCTCTGACAGTGCAGCACTCCCTCAGTACTGACCCTCTGACAGTGCAGCACTCCCTCAGTACTGACCCTCTGACAGTGCGGCACTCCCTCAGTACTGACCCTCTGACAGTGCGGCACTCCCTCAGTACTGACCCTCTGACAGTGCGGCACTCCCTCAGTACTGACCCTCTGACAGTGCGGCACTCCCTCAGTACTGGCACTGGGGGGAGAGTCAGCCTGGATTCTGGAGCTCAAATCCTAGAGTATATACATGTCCCTCCGACATGTCTCTCGGGTAGAATGAATTTGTTGAAATCTGCGGGGATGGTGAGCGGAGGCTTGAGGGAGTTGAACTCGAGACCGGCATTCTTTGGATGAGTGACCAGGGTTCGGTCAGGAGGAGGGAAAGTCATGGCACAGGCCAATCACTGCCTTCAGTCCTCGCATGTGAAATCTGTCCTTTGCATCCTCAGTCAGTGATGTGATGAAATCCAACCGAGAAGCAGATGGTTCAGGGATGTCCACATTCCTGCTGACCATTCAGGCGTGATTAACACATTAAGCAAACCATGATTCACTGACCCCAAAAGGACAGTGTAGAAGGAGCTTTACTCTGTATCTAACCCCGTGCTGCACCTGTCCTGGGAGTGTTTGATGGGGACGGTGTAGAGGGAGATTTACTCTGTATCTAACCCCGTGCTGCACCTGTCCTGGGAGTGTTTGATGGGGACAGTGTAGAGGGAGATTTACTCTGTATCTAACCCCGTGCTGTATCTGTCCTGGGAGTGTTTGATGGGGACAGTGTAGAGGGAGCTTTACTCTGTATCTAACCCCGTGCTGCACCTGTCCTGGGAGTGTTTGATGGGGACAGTGTAGAGGGAGATTTACTCTGTATCTAACCCCGTGCTGTACTTGTCCTGGGAGTGTTTGATGGGGACGGTGTAGAGGGAGCTTTACTCTGTTTCTAACCCCGTGCTGTACCTGTCCTGGGAGTGTGTGATGGGGACAGTGTAGAGGGAGCTTTGCTCTGTATCTAACCCCGTGCTGTACCTGTCCTGGGAGTGTGTGATGGGGACAGTGTAGAGGGAGCTTTGCTCTGTATCTAACCCCGTGCTGTACCTGTCCTGGGAGTGTGTGATGGGGACAGTGTAGATGGAGCTTTACTCTGTATCTAACCCCGTGCTGTACCTGTCGTGGGAGTGTTTGATGGGGACGGTGTAGAGGGAGCTTTACTCTGTATCTAACCCCGTGCTGTACCTGTCCTGGGAGTGTTTGATGGAGACAGTGTACAGGGAGATTTACTCTGTATCTAACCCCGTGCTGTACCTGTCCTGGGAGTGTTTGATGTGGACAGTGTAGAGGGAGCTTTAATCTGTATCTATCCCCGTGCTGTACCTGTCCTCGGAGTGTTTGATGGGGACAGTGTAGAGGGAGATTTACTCTGTATCTAACCCCGTGCTGTACCTGTCCTGGGAGTGTTTGATGGAGACAGTGTAGAGGGAGATTTACTCTGTATCTAACCCCGTGCTGTACTTGTCCTGGGAGTGTTTGATGGGGACGGTGTAGAGGGAGCTTTACTCTGTTTCTAACCCCGTGCTGTACCTGTCCTGGGAGTGTGTGATGGGGACAGTGTAGAGGGAGCTTTGCTCTGTATCTAACCCCGTGCTGTACCTGTCCTGGGAGTGTGTGATGGGGACAGTGTAGAGGGAGCTTTGCTCTGTATCTAACCCCGTGCTGTACCTGTCCTGGGAGTGTGTGATGGGGACAGTGTAGATGGAGCTTTACTCTGTATCTAACCCCGTGCTGTACCTGTCGTGGGAGTGTTTGATGGGGACGGTGTAGAGGGAGCTTTACTCTGTATCTAACCCCGTGCTGTACCTGTCCTGGGAGTGTTTGATGGGGGCAGTGTAGAGGGAGCTTTACTCTGTATCTAACCCCGCGCTGTACCTGTCCTGGGAGTGTTTGATGGGGGCAGTGTAGAGGGAGCTTTACTCTGTATCTAACCCCGTGCTGTACCTGTCCTATGAGTGTTTGATGGGGACAGTGTACAGGGAGATTTACTCTGCATCTATCCCCGTGCTGTACCTGTCCTGGGAGTGTTTGATGGGGACAGTGTAGAGGGAGCTTTACTCTGTATCTAACCCCGTGCTGTAGCTGTCCACCGAGTGTTTGAGGGGGACAGTGTAGAGGGAGATTTACTCTTTATCTAAACCCGTGCTCTACCTGTCCTGGGAGTGTTTGATGCCGACAGTGTAGAGGGAGATTTACTCTGTATCTAACCCCGTGCTGTATCTGTCCTGGGAGTGTTTGATGGGGACAGTGTAGAGGTAGCTTTGCTCTGTATCTAACCCTGTGCTGTACCTGTCCTGGGAGTGTTTGATGGGGACAGTGTAGAGGGAGCTTTACTCTGTATCTAACCCCGTGCTGTACCTGTCCTGGGACTGGTTGATGGGGACAGTGTAGAGGGGGATTTACTCTGTATCTAACCCCGTGCTGTACATGTCCTGGGAGTGTTTGATGGGGACAGTGTGGAGGGAGCTTTACTCTGTATCTAACCCCGTTCTGTACCTGTCCTGGGAGTGTTTGTTGGGCACAGTGTGGAGGGAGCTTTACTCTGTATCTAACCCCGTGCTGTACCTGTCCTGGGAGTGTTTGATGGGGATGGTGTAGAGGGAGCTTTACTCTGTATCTAACCCCGTGCTGTACCTGTCCTGGGAGTGTTTGATGGGGACAATGCAAAGGGTGCTTTACTCTGTATCTAACCCCGTGCTGTACCTGTCCTGGGAGTGTTTGATGGGGACAGTGTAGAGGGAGCTTTACTCTGTATCTAACCCCGTGCTGTACCTGTCCTGGGAGTGTTTGATGGGGACAGTGTAGAGGGAGCTTTACTCTGTATCTAACCCCGTGCTGTACCTGTCCTGGGAGTGTTTGATGGGGACAGTGTAGAGGGAGCTTTACTCTGTATCTAACCCCGTGCTGTACCTGTCCTGGGAGTGTTTGATGGGGACAGTGTAGAGGGAGGTTTACTCTGTATCTAACCCCGTGCTGTACCTGTCCTGGGAGTGTTTGATGGGGACAGTGCAGAGGGGATTTAACTCTGTATCTAACCCCGTGCTGTACCTGTCCTGGGAGTGTTTGATGGGGACAGTGTAGAGGGAGATTTACTCTGTATCTTACCCCGTGCTGTACCTGTCCTGGAAGTGTTTGATGGGGACAGTGTAGAGGGAGCTTTACTCTGTATCTAACCCCGTGCTGTACCTGTCCTGGGAATGTTTGATGGGGACAGTGTAGAGGGAGCTTTACTCTGTATCTAACCCCGTGCTGTACCTGTCCTGGGAGTGTTTGATGGGGACAGTGTAGAGGGAGATTTACTCTGTATCTAACCCTGTGCTGTACCTGTCCTGGGAGTGTTTGATGGGGACAGTGTAGAGGGAGCTTTACTCTGTATCTAACACCGTGCTGTACCTGTCCTGGGAGTGTTTGATGGGGACAGCGTAGAGGGAGATTTACTCTGTATCTAACCCCGTGCTGTACCTGTCCTGGGAGTGTTTGATGTGGACAGTGTAGAGGGAGCTTTACTCTGTATCTAACCCCGTGCTGTACCTGTCCTGGGAGTGTTTGATGGGGACAGTGTAGAGGGAGATTTACTCTGTATCTAACCCCGTGCTGTACCTGTCCTGGGAGTGTTTGATGGGGACAGTGTAGCGGTGCTAATTCTGGATGCTGCTAGATGGGACGGTGTTTGTGATGATGATCTAACACTGGGCAGCAGCTTCTCCCCCTGTGGTGTGTTTGATGACGGCGCAGTGGGATACTTTGGGGAACAGATGGCCTGTCGGCTGGATAGACTGGCTAGACCCTGCGACATTCAGAGGCGCTTGTGTGACAGGAATTTTTGTGTTAGGCTGCAGTGCCTCTCTTCCGAGAGCATGCCAATGGGATCTCACTGTGCACCTGAAATGGAGCCAACCCTCATGTGGATGAACTTTCAGGGAGCAAGAGATCCCCATAAAACAGGCCCGATATTTGTCACGTCAGAGTGAGTGAGAGTGAGAGATTCATAGAGAGAACCAGGTGCCGACATAAAGACAGATAGTGGGACGGGGTAGAGGGCAAGTGAGAGAGAGAGAGAGAGAGAGAGATCAGGTGAGCAGTTTGGGTGCATTGGGATTGTGTACAGTGGGAGTGAACGGGAAGGGGTTTGGGATTGGGATTGTGTACAGTGGGAGGGAATGGGAAGGGTTTGGGATTGGGATTGTGTACAGTGGGAGTGAACGGGAAGGGGTTTGGGTCCATTGGGATTGTGTACAGTGGGAGGGAATGGGAAGGGGTTTAGGTCCATTGGGATTGTGTACAGTGGGAGTGAACGGGAAGGGGTTTGGGTCCATTGGGATTGTGTACAGTGGGAGTGAACGGGAAGGGGTTTGGGTCCATTGGGATTGTGTACAGTGGGAGTGAATGGGAAGGGGTTTGGGATTGGGATTGTGTACAGTGGGAGTGAACGGGAAGGGGTTTGGTATTGGGATTGTGTACAGTGGGAGTGAACGGGAAGGGGTTTAGGATTGGGATTGTGTACAGTGGGAGTGAACGGGAAGGGGTTTAGGATTGGGATTGTGTACAGTGGGAGTGAACGGGAAGGGGTTTGGGTCCATTGGGATTGTGTACAGTGGGAGTGAACGGGAAGGGGTTTGGGTCCATTGGGATTGTGTACAGTGGGAGTGAACGGGAAGGGGTTTGGGATTGGGATTGTGTACAGTGGGAGTGAACGGGAAGGGGTTTGGGATTGGGATTGTGAACAGTGGGAGTGAACGGGAAGGGGTTTGGGATTGGGATTGTGTACAGTGGGAGTGAATGGGAAGGGGTTTGGGATTGGGATTGTGTACAGTGGGAGTGAACGAGAAGGGGTTTGGGTCCATGGGGATTGTGTACAGTGGGAGTGAACGGGAAGGGGTTTGGGATTGGGATTGTGTACAGTGGGAGTGAACGGGAAGGGGTTTGGGTCCATTGGGATTGTGTACAGTGGGAGTGAATGGGAAGGGGTTTGGGTCCATTGGGATTGTGTACAGTGGGAGTGAACGGGAAGGGGTTTGGGTCCATTGGGATTGTGTACAGTGGGAGTGAACGGGAAGGGGTTTGGGTCCATTGGGATTGTGTACAGTGGGAGTGAACGGGAAGGGGTTTGGGTCCATTGGGATTGTGTACAGTGGGAGTGAACGGGAAGGGGTTTGGGATTGGGATTGTGTACAGTGGGAGTGAACGGGAAGGGGTTTGGGTCCATTGGGATTGTGTACAGTGTGAGTGAACGGGAAGGGGTTTGGGTCCATTGGGATTGTGTACAGTGGGAGTGAACGGGAAGGGGTTTGGGATTGGGATTGTGTACAGTGGGAGTGAACGGGAAGGGGTTTGGGTCCATTGGGATTGTGTACAGTGGGAGTGAACGGGAAGGGGTTTGGGATTGGGATTGTGTACAGTGGGAGTGAACAGGAAGGGGTTTGGGATTGGGATTGTGTACAGTGGGAGTGAACGGGAAGGGGTTTGGGATTGGGATTGTGTACAGTGGGAGTGAACAGGAAGGGGTTTGGGTCCATTGGGATTGTGTACAGTGGGAGTGAACGGGAAGGGGTTTGGGTCCATTGGGATTGTGTACAGTGGGAGTGAACGGGAAGGGGTT
>JANJGN010002442.1:7500-15000 GCA_026770705.1 Isurus oxyrinchus
GGGAGGGACAACCGCTCAGCCTGAACACCAGCAGACGCTGGCCCGCCGAGGGCCCTCCCGCGTCGGACAACAAACACCAGATCTTTCGCAAACAAAGAAAACGGAACCGACCTTTTGGCGATCGCACGGAAGGAAGCAGCCGGCCAGGCGCGCGTCGCCTTTGCAACTAACACTTTTTTCCATGTTTCTGCACGCACTCTGTGTTCACTCGGGCCTTGTCAAACACTGCGTGCGACCCATGGGGTCTCAGGCACCCTGCCATGTATGCCTGTGAACAGAATTGCTGTTCTTTTCAAAGTGCACCGCCGGGTGACACTTTGTCTTTTTTACATCATTAAGTCACACCAGCCACCAGGTGAAACTTTCAGATTATTTTTGTTCAAAGGAAGCAACAGGTTGGCGCTCGCACGGAAGGAAGCCTGCAGCCGGCGTGCGTCGCCTGCGTTCAACAGGGTTCTGGGCACGCACTTTGGCAACCCAAGGGGACTAATGAACAGACTTTGTGTTTTATTCATCATGAAGGACACCGCCAGGTGACACTTAAGAGAATATTTCTGTTTAGGATATATATACATATATACATCTGTTCATGTCGCCACAAAATTATTGAAACCAGGGTTACCACCGGCCTGGGCCCCGGACGATTTTTCAGACCGACAACATAGCTCGGAAAGCCCGCATAAATTGCACTTACATCGTCATTTTGGACTTCCGAGAGGTCATTGGAAGGTGTTCTATTTGAAATAGTTGACCTTCCTCAAAGTCGCACTTTTTTAGGCATTTTTAAAGTGTGACCGTTGCCTTAAAATGTTCTGAAAATCGTGTCCCCGAAATTCTCCGGGTACCCCGCCAATCCCCCCGGCCAACAATTGCACCCGAGAGGTGGGGCGGTAGCCCTACCGTCCAGGAGGCCTCAAAAGCCCGCAAAGCGCCATTTTGCCGTTTCCTCTTCGGGAGAACCGAAGGGAAATCATTAATGAGCTGGACGAGTACCATGCCAAAAATTGCAACCGACCCAGCCGTCGGGCCGATTCGCTACTCTCAGGGGGAATACCCCCACTGCGAGCCGGGCAAGAGCCTCGGATTCGACGCCATACGCTTCCGTCTGAGCACGGATTTTCTTCTCCCGGGCCCAGGAGACACTTTCCACGGCCGGCGAATGCAATCTGGGGTGCATTTTATTTATTAGTTACTGATTTCTCTTCCAAACTTGCCTCTGCCACAGACTTAAGTCCAAATGGTTAATGATTTCTCCGCCACACTTGCCTCGCTGCCAGAGACTAAGTCCAAACGGTTAATGATTTCTCCGCCACACTTGCCTCGCTGCCAGAGACTAAGTCCAAATGGTTAATGATTTCTGCACCACACTTGCCTCTCTGCCAGAGACGAAGTCCAAACGGTTAATGATTTCTCCGCCACACTTGCCTCGCTGCCAGAGACTAAGTCCAAATGGTTAATGATTTCTGCACCACACTTGCCTCGCTGCCAGAGACGAAGTCCAAACGGTTAATGATTTCTCCGCCACACTTGCCTCGCTGCCAGAAACTAAGTCCAAATGGTTAATGATTTCTCCACTGCACTTGCCTCTGTGCCAGAGACGAAGTCCAAATGGTTAATGATTTCTGCACCACACTTGCCTCTCTGCCAGAGACGAAGTCCAAACGGTTAATGATTTCTGCGCCACACTTGCCTCGCTGCCAGAGACTAAGTCCAAATGGTTAATGATTTCTGCACCACACTTGCCTCGCTGCCAGAGACTAAGTCCAAATGGTTAATGATTTCTGCACCACACTTGCCTCTCTGCCAGAGACTAAGTCCAAACGGTTAATGATTTCTCCGCCACACTTGCCTCGCTGCCAGAGACTAAGTCCAAACGGTTAATGATTTCTGCACCACACTTGCCTCTCTGCCAGAGACGAAGTCCAAACGGTTAATGATTTCTCCGCCACACTTGCCTCGCTGCCAGAGACTAAGTCCAAATGGTTAATGATTTCTCCACTGCACTTGCCTCTGTGCCAGAGACGAAGTCCAAATGGTTAATGATTTCTGCACCACACTTGCCTCTCTGCCAGAGACGAAGTCCAAACGGTTAATGATTTCTGCGCCACACTTGCCTCGCTGCCAGAGACTAAGTCCAAATGGTTAATGATTTCTCCGCCACACTTGCCTCGCTGCCAGAGACTAAGTCCAAATGGTTAATGATTTCTGCACCACACTTGCCTCGCTGCCAGAGACTAAGTCCAAATGGTTAATGATTTCTGCACCACACTTGCCTCTCTGCCAGAGACGAAGTCCAAATGGTTAATGATTTCTCAGGGCCACTGTCCCATTGGTTAGCCATTTCTCCAGAGGCTTACCGAGGCCAACCTGCGATATCTCGCGGACCCGGAGGCCCCGTTGCACGTCCTGCACATTCAGTCCGAGGTGCATTGGTTACCCATTTCTCCAGAAGCTTACCGAAGGCACACCGTCACACCTCGCGGGCCCCGAGGCCACTTTCCCCGGTGCGCAAATTCAATCCGAGGTGCATTGCCCTTAGCCGCCTTCTCCGGCCGGCTTCGGGTGCGTTTCCGGGGCTCCGACCGGGGCAAATCCGGTCCCCGGGGCCAGTGGGAGCCGTCCCCGGGCACGCCCGGGCTTCCGGTCGCCGCTTTCCGTGACCGACCGAAAGACGGTAAAAAATGCCGAAAATGGACAAAAATGGCCGACGGCGGGGCCTCCTGGTCGGTTAGGCGGCAGCCTGGATCGGTCCCTGCGGACCTGGAGGCTCGAGACGGCACTCGGAGCTGTCGACCGATTCTCGACTTGCCACCTCCTACCATTCTGCAGATACCCCGCCAACCCCCCCAGCCAGCAAATGCAGCCGAGATGTCGGTCGGTAGTCCAGCCGCCGAGGAGGCCTCGAAAGCCCGCGACACCTCCTTTCGCCGTTTCCCCATCGGGAGAACCGAGGGGAAATCATTATCTAGCTCCGGCAGCCCCCCTCCAACAATTGCAACCCGCCCCGTGGCCGGGCCGATTCGCCCCGCCTAGCGGGAATGCCTCCACCGGGGGCCCGGCAGAAGCTTCGGATCCGACCTCATGGACTTCCGTCTTGGCACGGATTTCCCTCACACGGGCCCAGGGGCCACTTCCCCCGGCCTTCGGACGCAGCCGGAGGTGCATCGGGCCGAAGCCGCCTTCCCGGCCGGCTTCCGGAGGTTTCCGGGGCAAACTCCGGTCCTCCCGGCGAGGGGGAGCCTTCCCCGTGCACGCCCGGGTGTCAGGCCGCCGCTTTTCTTGACCGGCCGAAAGAGGCGAAAAATGCCGAAAATGACCAAAAATGGCCGACGGCGGGGCCTCCCGGTCGGTTTGGCGGCAGCCTGGGTCGGTCCCTGCAGACCTGGAGGCTCGAGAAGGCACTTGGCGAAGTCGACCCATTCTCGATTTGCCACCTCCTCCTATTCTGCAGATAGCCCGCCAACCTCCACAGCCAGCAAATGCAACCGTCATTCAGGCCGACGACCCTCCGGTAGTCATGCCGAGGAAGAGGCACCGAAGCCCCGCCAGGCCTTCCGGATTGCACCCGCTCCCCGACCGGTTCTTTTTCAAAAAAGGGCCCAGGAGCCCGGATTATTTTAGGACGCGCTCGGGACCGCCCTGAGGGACACCGAACACCCAACCTTTCCCCGGGTCGACCCTCCCCGCCTCGGCCACCGGGGGGGGGGTCGAACCGGATCACCGGTTAATGATTTCCCCCTGCTCGGACTCGGCTGTTTCTCAACCGCGCTTGCCCGGCTCGGCCCCCAGCCCCGGCCCCTCACGTGGGGGCCCTGAATACGCCCCCCGGCAGCCATCTTGGCCCGCCGGCCCGGTATTTTAGGCCGTTTCGACCCTTCCCTGCCCGCTGGCTGACTGGTTCACCATGTCCCCATTCTGCGCTTAGACTTTTCAGCTGCTCGGGATGCCGGCTGATGACGGCTCCCGTACGACCGGGCGGGCGGCTCCAACTACCGGCCGGCTGCCCGGCCTGCTAACCCGTTAAGCATTTCCCCGTCCTGCACACATTCCCTGGACCTGCTGGTGTGTTCTGCAGCTAACTGCACCCCTACGACCGGGCGGGAGGCTATGATTACTGGTCGGCTGCCCTGCCAGGTAACCGCTTAACCGATTCCCCGTTTGGTACTGAGTCCCTGGACCTGCTGGTGTGTTCTGCAGTTAACTGCACACCTATGACCGGGCGGGAGGCTATAAATACCGGCCGGCAGCCCAGCCTGCTAACCGGCTGCCCGTGTCCCCATTCGGTACTTAGTCCGTGGACCTGCTGGTGTGTTCTGCAGCTAACTGCACCCCTATGACCGGGCGGGAGGCTGTAAATACCGGCCGGCAGCCCAGCCTGCTAACCGGCTGCCCGTGTCCCCATTCCGTACTGAGTCCCTGGACCTGCTGGTGTGTTCTGCAGCTAACTGCACCCCTATGACCGGGCGGGAGGCTGTAATTACCGGCCGGCAGCCCTGCCTGCTGACCGGCTGCCCGTGTCCTCATTCTGTACTTAGTCCTTGGACATGCTGGTGTGTTCTGCAGCTAACTGCACCCCTATGGCCGGGCGGGAGGCTGTAAATACCGGCCGGCAGCCCAGCCTGCTAACCGGCTGCCCATGTCCCCATTCCGTGCTGAGTCCCTGGACCTGCTGGTGTGTTCTGCAGCTAACTGCACCCCTATGACCGGGCGGGAGGCTGTAAATACCGGCCGGCAGCCCAGCCTGCTAACCGGCTGCCCATGTCCCCATTCCGTGCTGAGTCCCTGGACCTGCTGGTGTGTTCTGCAGCTAACTGAACCCCGATGACCGGGCGGGAGGCTGTAATTACCGGCCGGCAGCCCTGCCTGCTAACCGACTGCCCGTGTCCCCATTCGGTACTTAGTCCGTGGACCTGCTGGTGTGTTCTGCAGCTAACTGCACCCCTATGACCGGGCGGGAGGCTGTAATTACCGGCCGGCAGCCCTGCCTGCTAACCAGCTGCCCGTGTCCCCATTCTGTCCTTAGTCCTTGGACCTGCTGGTGTGTTCTGCAGCTAACTGCACCCCTATGACCGGGCGGGAGGCTGTAATTACCGGCCGGCAGCCCTGCCTGCTAACTGGCTGCCCGTGTCCCCATTCTGTCCTTAGTCCTTGGACCTGCTGGTGTGTTCTGCAGCTAACTGCACCCCTATGGCAGGCCGGCATCCCTGCCTGCTGACCGGCTGCCCGTGTCCTCATTCTGTACTTAGTCCTTGGACCTGCTGGTGTGTTCTGCAGCTAACTGCACCCCTATGACCGGGCGGGAGGCTGTAATTACCGGCCGGCAGCCCTGCCTGCTGACCGGCTGCCCGTGTCCTCATTCTGTACTTAGTCCTTGGACCTGCTGGTGTGTTCTGCAGCTGACTGCGCCTCTATTACCCGGCGGGAGGCTATAATTACCGGTCGGCTGCCTTGTCTGCTAACTGGTTCACAGGTTCCCCTGTGCCGTACATATCCCGTGGACCAGCGGCTGTGTTCTGCAGCTCAGCGCACCTTTACTACCATGCCGAAAGCCCTGAATAATGGCCGGCTACCCTGCCTGCTAACCGGTAAACCATTGGCCGCAAACCTAACCCCAGCCCTAAGCCTAACCGCTAACCCTAACCCGAACCCCGAGCCAACAATAAACTAGCCTTGTCCCCTTCCCCGACACGAACACCAAGCCAAGCCCCTAACTCTAACCCTACCCCTACCCCTGACACTTCCCCTAACCCTAACGCCCCAACCCTAACCCCAGCCCTAAGCCTAACCGCTAACCCTAACCCGAATAAAACTCCGGACCACCCGGGCGGACACCGAACACCCAGCCTTTCCCCGGTTCCACCCTCCCCGCCTCGGCCACCAGGCTCGAACCGGCTGAATGGCCAACGATATCGCTCCTGCTCGGACTTTGCTCGCTTTAAATCGCGCTTGCGCGGCTCGGCCTCCAGGCACCGCCCCGTCACGTGCGACCGCTGAATACGCCCCCCGGCAGCCATCTTGGCCCGCCGCTCCGGTATTTCAGGCCGTTTTGACCCTTCCCTGCCCGCTGCCATGCATCCGCTTGCCGGTTAATGATTTCGCCGTTCTGCACCTCGACTTCTCGACTTTTGAGCAGCTCGGCAAGCGAAATGCTGACAGCACCCGGAGTATCGGGCCTTCGGCCAACCGCCTGCCCGGCCTCCAGGCACCGCCCCTCTCACGTGGTGACTGTGAATCCGCCCCGCCCCCGGTTGTCATTTTTTCCTTGCCGCCTCGATATTTTAAGCCGTTTCACCCTTTCCCTGCCCGCTTGCTGACTGGTTAATGATTTCCCCATTCCGCGCTTAAGACTTTTCAGCTGCTCGGGATGCCGGCTGCTGACTGCACCCGTACTACCGGCCGGCTGACCTTCCTGCTGACCGGTTCACCATTTCCACGTCCTGGACACATTCCCTGGACCTGCTGGCGTCTTCTGCAGTTTACTGCACCCGTATTACCCGGCGGGAGGCTGTAATTAACGGTCGGCTGCGCTGCCTGTTGTCTGGTTCCCCATTTCCCCTTCATTACCCACTCTCAGCAGCGGCTGGGCTGTTCTGCAGCTAACGGCAGCCGTAGTACCGCGTGGACGGCTCCGATTACCGGCCGGCTGCCCTGCCTGCTAACCGGTTAACCATTTCCCCTTCAGTACTTACTCTCAGCAGCCGCTTGGCTGCTCTGCAGCTACATGCAGCCGTACTACCGGGCGGGCGGGCGGGCGGCTTAAATTACCTGCCGGCTGCCGTGTCTGCTAACTGGTTGCCCGCTTTTTACATCGCACGTGGACCAGCTGGTGTGCTCTGCATCTTAGTGCACCCTTATAAGCGGGCCGGAGAGCCGGATTAACGGTCGGCTACCCTGCCTAGTAACCAGTTAACCATTTGCCGCAACCCGAAGCCTAACCCCTAACCCTAACCCGTACCCTAACCCCTAACCCCCTGAAACTTACCCAAACCCCATCCCCGACCCCAACACCAACACTCACAATCCCGGCTACCAATCCGC
The DNA here is from genome assembly GCA_026770705.1 of Isurus oxyrinchus. Lineage (NCBI taxonomy): Eukaryota > Metazoa > Chordata > Chondrichthyes > Lamniformes > Lamnidae > Isurus > Isurus oxyrinchus. The sequence continues at coordinate 14,539 of JANJGN010002442.1, forward strand.
CGCCTTCGCCACCATTCCCGCGCCGGCACACTCTTGCAACGCCACCAACATCAAGCCTCTTCCAGCCCCCAGCCTTCCCTAACAAAACAGCCTCTCCACCCAACACCGACCCCAATCCACTCTGCCCATCCGGCAATGGCGACGCTCTGCCCGGCCAACACCGCCACATCCACCCGCTTGCTGCTCGGACCTCCCACGCCCTCGCTAAGCCTATGCCTTACAAGCTGACAATCCCTTCCAGCTCACCGCACCCGAAACCCCCTTGCCAGCCATTCAACCCCGTTAACTCCCGCCCTTCCATCATCACCGACCCAAATCCACATTCCCACCCCGCCCAAGAGCTGCTCTGGCACGGCCACGCTCCCCAGATTGCCCCCCTTAGGCGTATATTAAGCCCGCCTCCACTCATTAGAGCCAAACCGCGCGGAAAAGTGACGGGGGAAATCATTAACCAGTCTCACC
>JANJGN010002442.1:25000-30000 GCA_026770705.1 Isurus oxyrinchus
TCTCGCTTCGAGAGGTGCGCCAGCCACCACTCGAACATGCTCATGTCCGTCTGCGACCCCGGAGGGCACAGAAGAGGGAGGGACAACCGCTCAGCCTGAACACCAGCAGACGCTGGCCCGCCGAGGGCCCTCCCGCGTCGGACAACAAACACCAGATCTTTCGCAAACAAAGAAAACGGAACCGACCTTTTGGCGATCGCACGGAAGGAAGCAGCCGGCCAGGCGCGCGTCGCCTTTGCAACTAACACTTTTTTCCATGTTTCTGCACGCACTCTGTGTTCACTCGGGCCTTGTCAAACACTGCGTGCGACCCATGGGGTCTCAGGCACCCTGCCATGTATGCCTGTGAACAGAATTGCTGTTCTTTTCAAAGTGCACCGCCGGGTGACACTTTGTCTTTTTTACATCATTAAGTCACACCAGCCACCAGGTGAAACTTTCAGATTATTTTTGTTCAAAGGAAGCAACAGGTTGGCGCTCGCACGGAAGGAAGCCTGCAGCCGGCGTGCGTCGCCTGCGTTCAACAGGGTTCTGGGCACGCACTTTGGCAACCCAAGGGGACTAATGAACAGACTTTGTGTTTTATTCATCATGAAGGACACCGCCAGGTGACACTTAAGAGAATATTTCTGTTTAGGATATATATACATATATACATCTGTTCATGTCGCCACAAAATTATTGAAACCAGGGTTACCACCGGCCTGGGCCCCGGACGATTTTTCAGACCGACAACATAGCTCGGAAAGCCCGCATAAATTGCACTTACATCGTCATTTTGGACTTCCGAGAGGTCATTGGAAGGTGTTCTATTTGAAATAGTTGACCTTCCTCAAAGTCGCACTTTTTTAGGCATTTTTAAAGTGTGACCGTTGCCTTAAAATGTTCTGAAAATCGTGTCCCCGAAATTCTCCGGGTACCCCGCCAATCCCCCCGGCCAACAATTGCACCCGAGAGGTGGGGCGGTAGCCCTACCGTCCAGGAGGCCTCAAAAGCCCGCAAAGCGCCATTTTGCCGTTTCCTCTTCGGGAGAACCGAAGGGAAATCATTAATGAGCTGGACGAGTACCATGCCAAAAATTGCAACCGACCCAGCCGTCGGGCCGATTCGCTACTCTCAGGGGGAATACCCCCACTGCGAGCCGGGCAAGAGCCTCGGATTCGACGCCATACGCTTCCGTCTGAGCACGGATTTTGTTCTCCCGGGCCCAGGAGACACTTTCCACGGCCGGCGAATGCAATCTGGGGTGCATTTTATTTATTAGTTACTGATTTCTCTTCCAAACTTGCCTCTGCCACAGACTAAGTCCAAATGGTTAATGATTTCTCCGCCACACTTGCCTCGCTGCCAGAGACTAAGTCCAAACGGTTAATGATTTCTCCGCCACACTTGCCTCTCTGCCAGAGACGAAGTCCAAATGGTTAATGATTTCTCCGCCACACTTGCCTCGCTGCCAGAGACTAAGTCCAAATGGTTAATGATTTCTCCACTGCACTTGCCTCTGTGCCAGAGACGAAGTCCAAATGGTTAATGATTTCTGCACCACACTTGCCTCTCTGCCAGAGACTAAGTCCAAACGGTTAATGATTTCTCCGCCACACTTGCCTCGCTGCCAGAGACTAAGTCCAAATGGTTAATGATTTCTGCACCACACTTGCCTCTCTGCCAGAGACGAAGTCCAAACGGTTAATGATTTCTCCGCCACACTTGCCTCGCTGCCAGAGACTAAGTCCAAATGGTTAATGATTTCTCCACTGCACTTGCCTCTGTGCCAGAGACGAAGTCCAAATGGTTAATGATTTCTGCACCACACTTGCCTCGCTGCCAGAGACTAAGTCCAAATGGTTAATGATTTCTCCACTGCACTTGCCTCTGTGCCAGAGACGAAGTCCAAATGGTTAATGATTTCTGCACCACACTTGCCTCTCTGCCAGAGACTAAGTCCAAACGGTTAATGATTTCTCCGCCACACTTGCCTCGCTGCCAGAGACTAAGTCCAAATGGTTAATGATTTCTGCACCACACTTGCCTCTCTGCCAGAGACGAAGTCCAAACGGTTAATGATTTCTCCGCCACACTTGCCTCGCTGCCAGAGACGAAGTCCAAATGGTTAATGATTTCTGCACCACACTTGCCTCGCTGCCAGAGACTAAGTCCAAATGGTTAATGATTTCTCCACTGCACTTGCCTCTGTGCCAGAGACGAAGTCCAAATGGTTAATGATTTCTGCACCACACTTGCCTCTCTGCCAGAGACTAAGTCCAAACGGTTAATGATTTCTCCGCCACACTTGCCTCGCTGCCAGAGACTAAGTCCAAATGGTTAATGATTTCTGCACCACACTTGCCTCTCTGCCAGAGACGAAGTCCAAACGGTTAATGATTTCTCCGCCACACTTGCCTCGCTGCCAGAGACGAAGTCCAAATGGTTAATGATTTCTGCACCACACTTGCCTCGCTGCCAGAGACTAAGTCCAAATGGTTAATGATTTCTCCACTGCACTTGCCTCTGTGCCAGAGACGAAGTCCAAATGGTTAATGATTTCTGCACCACACTTGCCTCTCTGCCAGAGACGAAGTCCAAATGGTTAATGATTTCTCAGGGCCACTGTCCCATTGGTTAGCCATTTCTCCAGAGGCTTACCGAGGCCAACCTGCGATATCTCGCGGACCCGGAGGCCCCGTTGCACGTCCTGCACATTCAGTCCGAGGTGCATTGGTTACCCATTTCTCCAGAAGCTTACCGAAGGCACACCGTCACACCTCGCGGGCCCCGAGGCCACTTTCCCCGTTGCGCAAATTCAATCCGAGGTGCATTGCCCTTAGCCGCCTTCTCCGGCCGGCTTCGGGTGCGTTTCCGGGGCTCCGACCGGGGCAAATCCGGTCCCCGGGGCCAGTGGGAGCCGTCCCCGGGCACGCCCGGGCTTCCGGTCGCCGCTTTCCGTGACCGACCGAAAGACGGTAAAAAATGCCGAAAATGGACAAAAATGGCCGACGGCGGGGCCTCCTGGTCGGTTAGGCGGCAGCCTGGATCGGTCCCTGCGGACCTGGAGGCTCGAGACGGCACTCGGAGCTGTCGACCGATTCTCGACTTGCCACCTCCTACCATTCTGCAGATACCCCGCCAACCCCCCCAGCCAGCAAATGCAGCCGAGATGTCGGTCGGTAGTCCAGCCGCCGAGGAGGCCTCGAAAGCCCGCGACACCTCCTTTCGCCGTTTCCCCATCGGGAGAACCGAGGGGAAATCATTATCTAGCTCCGGCAGCCCCCCTCCAACAATTGCAACCCGCCCCGTGGCCGGGCCGATTCGCCCCGCCTAGCGGGAATGCCTCCACCGGGGGGCCCGGCAGAAGCTTCGGATCCGACCTCATGGACTTCCGTCTTGGCACGGATTTCCCTCACACGGGCCCAGGGGCCACTTCCCCCGGCCTTCGGACGCAGCCGGAGGTGCATCGGGCCGAAGCCGCCTTCCCGGCCGGCTTCCGGAGGTTTCCGGGGCAAACTCCGGTCCTCCCGGCGAGGGGGAGCCTTCCCCGTGCACGCCCGGGTGTCAGGCCGCCGCTTTTCTTGACCGGCCGAAAGAGGCGAAAAATGCCGAAAATGACCAAAAATGGCCGACGGCGGGGCCTCCCGGTCGGTTTGGCGGCAGCCTGGGTCGGTCCCTGCAGACCTGGAGGCTCGAGAAGGCACTTGGCGAAGTCGACCCATTCTCGATTTGCCACCTCCTCCTATTCTGCAGATAGCCCGCCAACCTCCACAGCCAGCAAATGCAACCGTCATTCAGGCCGACGACCCTCCGGTAGTCATACCGAGGAAGAGGCACCGAAGCCCCGCCAGGCCTTCCGGATTGCACCCGCTCCCCGACCGGTTCTTTTTCAAAAAAGGGCCCAGGAGCCCGGATTATTTTAGGACGCGCTCGGGACCGCCCTGAGGGACACCGAACACCCAACCTTTCCCCGGGTCGACCCTCCCCGCCTCGGCCACCGGGGGGGGGGTCGAACCGGATCACCGGTTAATGATTTCCCCCTGCTCGGACTCGGCTGTTTCTCAACCGCGCTTGCCCGGCTCGGCCCCCAGCCCCGGCCCCTCACGTGGGGGCCCTGAATACGCCCCCCGGCAGCCATCTTGGCCCGCCGGCCCGGTATTTCAGGCCGTTTCGACCCTTCCCTGCCCGCTGGCTGACTGGTTCACCATGTCCCCATTCTGCGCTTAGACTTTTCAGCTGCTCGGGATGCCGGCTGATGACGGCTCCCGTACGACCGGGCGGGCGGCTCCAACTACCGGCCGGCTGCCCGGCCTGCTAACCCGTTAAGCATTTCCCCGTCCTGCACACATTCCCTGGACCTGCTGGTGTGTTCTGCAGCTAACTGCACCCCTACGACCGGGCGGGAGGCTATGATTACTGGTCGGCTGCCCTGCCAGGTAACCGCTTAACCGATTCCCCGTTTGGTACTGAGTCCCTGGACCTGCTGGTGTGTTCTGCAGTTAACTGCACCCCTATGACCGGGCGGGAGGCTGTAATTACCGGCCGGCAGCCCTGCCTGCTAACTGGCTGCCCGTGTCCCCATTCTGTCCTTAGTCCTTGGACCTGCTGGTGTGTTCTGCAGCTAACTGCACCCCTATGGCAGGCCGGCATCCCTGCCTGCTGACCGGCTGCCCGTGTCCTCATTCTGTACTTAGTCCTTGGACCTGCTGGTGTGTTCTGCAGCTAACTGCACCCCTATGACCGGGCGGGAGGCTGTAATTACCGGCCGGCAGCCCTGCCTGCTGACCGGCTGCCCGTGTCCTCATTCTGTACTTAGTCCGTGGACCTGCTGGTGTGTTCTGCAGCTGACTGCGCCTCTATTACCCGGCGGGAGGCTATAATTACCGGTCGGCTGCCTTGTCACAGGTTCCCCTGTGCCGTACATATCCCGTGGACCAGCGGCTGTGTTCTGCAGCTCAGCGCACCTTTACTACCATGCCGAAAGCCCTGAATAATGGCCGGCTACCCTGCCTGCT
>JANJGN010002442.1:42500-50000 GCA_026770705.1 Isurus oxyrinchus
GTGTTTTATTCATCATGAAGGACACCGCCAAGGTGACACTTAAGAGAATATTTCTGTTTAGGATATATATACATATATACATCTGTTCATGTCGCCACAAAATTATTGAAACCAGGGTTACCACCGGCCCTGGGCCCCGGACGATTTTTCAGACCGACAACATAGCTCGGAAAGCCCGCATAAATTGCACTTACATCGTCATTTTGGACTTCCGAGAGGTCATTGGAAGGTGTTCTATTTGAAATAGTTGACCTTCCTCAAAGTCGCACTTTTTTAGGCATTTTTAAAGTGTGACCGTTGCCTTAAAATGTTCTGAAAATCGTGTCCCCCGAAATTCTCCGGGTACCCCGCCAATCCCCCCGGCCAACAATTGCACCCGAGAGGTGGGGCGGTAGCCCTACCGTCAGGAGGCCTCAAAAGCCCGCAAAGCGCCATTTTGCCGTTTCCTCTTCGGGAGAACCGAAGGGAAATCATTAATGAGCTGGACGAGTACCATGCCAAAAATTGCAACCGACCCAGCCGTCGGGCCGATTCGCTACTCTCAGGGGGAATACCCCCACTGCGAGCCGGGCAAGAGCCTCGGATTCGACGCCATACGCTTCCGTCTGAGCACGGATTTTCTTCTCCGGGCCCAGGAGACACTTTCCACGGCCGGCGAATGCAATCTGGGGTGCATTTTATTTATTAGTTACTGATTTCTCTTCCAAACTTGCCTCTGCCACAGACTTAAGTCCAAATGGTTAATGATTTCTCCGCCACACTGCCTCGCTGCCAGAGACTAAGTCCAAACGGTTAATGATTTCTCCGCCACACTTGCCTCGCTGCCAGAGACTAAGTCCAAATGGTTAATGATTTCTGCACCACACTTGCCTCTCTGCCAGAGACGAAGTCCAAACGGTTAATGATTTCTCCGCCACACTTGCCTCGCTGCCAGAGACTAAGTCCAAATGGTTAATGATTTCTGCACCACACTTGCCTCGCTGCCAGAGACGAAGTCCAAACGGTTAATGATTTCTCCGCCACACTTGCCTCGCTGCCAGAAACTAAGTCCAAATGGTTAATGATTTCTCCACTGCACTTGCCTCTGTGCCAGAGACGAAGTCCAAATGGTTAATGATTTCTGCACACACTTGCCTCTCTGCCAGAGACGAAGTCCAAACGGTTAATGATTTCTGCGCCACACTTGCCTCGCTGCCAGAGACTAAGTCCAAATGGTTAATGATTTCTGCACCACACTTGCCTCGCTGCCAGAGGACTAAGTCCAAATGGTTAATGATTTCTGCACCACACTTGCCTCTCTGCCAGAGACTAAGTCCAAACGGTTAATGATTTCTCCGCCACACTTGCCTCGCTGCCAGAGACTAAGTCCAAACGGTTAATGATTTCTGCACCACACTTGCCTCTCTGCCAGAGACGAAGTCCAAACGGTTAATGATTTCTCCGCCACACTTGCCTCGCTGCCAGAGACTAAGTCCAAATGGTTATGATTTCTCCACTGCACTTGCCTCTGTGCCAGAGACGAAGTCCAAATGGTTAATGATTTCTGCACCACACTTGCCTCTCTGCCAGAGACGAAGTCCAAACGGTTAATGATTTCTGCGCCACACTTGCCTCGCTGCCAGAGACTAAGTCCAAATGGTTAATGATTTCTCCGCCACACTTGCCTCGCTGCCAGAGACTAAGTCCAAATGGTTAATGATTTCTGCACCACACTTGCCTCGCTGCCAGAGACTAAGTCCAAATGGTTAATGATTTCTGCACCACACTTGCCTCTCTGCCAGAGACGAAGTCCAAATGGTTAATGATTTCTCAGGGCCACTGTCCCATTGGTTAGCCATTTCTCCAGAGGCTTACCGAGGCCAACCTGCGATATCTCGCGGACCCGGAGGCCCCGTTGCACGTCCTGCACATTCAGTCCGAGGTGCATTGGTTACCCATTTCTCCAGAAGCTTACCGAAGGCACACCGTCACACCTCGCGGGCCCCGAGGCCACTTTCCCCGGTGCGCAAATTCAATCCGAGGTGCATTGCCCTTAGCCGCCTTCTCCGGCCGGCTTCGGGTGCGTTTCCGGGGGCTCCGACCGGGGCAAATCCGGTCCCCGGGGCCAGTGGGAGCCGTCCCCGGGCACGCCCGGGCTTCCGGTCGCCGCTTTCCGTGACCGACCGAAAGACGGTAAAAAATGCCGAAAATGGACAAAAATGGCCGACGCGGGGCCTCCTGGTCGGTTAGGCGGCAGCCTGGATCGGTCCCTGCGGACCTGGAGGCTCGAGGACGGCACTCGGAGCTGTCGACCGATTCTCGACTTGCCACCTCCTACCATTCTGCAGATACCCCGCCAACCCCCCCAGCCAGCAAATGCAGCCGAGATGTCGGTCGGTAGTCCAGCCGCCGAGGAGGCCTCGAAAGCCCGCGACACCTCCTTTCGCCGTTTCCCCATCGGGAGAACGAGGGGAAATCATTATCTAGCTCCGGCAGCCCCCCTCCAACAATTGCAACCCGCCCCGTGGCCGGGCCGATTCGCCCCGCCTAGCGGGAATGCCTCCACCGGGGGCCCGGCAGAAGCTTCGGATCCGACCTCATGGACTTCCGTCTTGGCACGGATTTCCCTCACACGGGCCCAGGGGCCACTTCCCCCGGCCTTTCGGACGCAGCCGGAGGTGCATCGGGCCGAAGCGCCTTCCCGGCCGGCTTCCGGAGGTTTCCGGGGCAAACTCCGGTCCTCCCGGCGAGGGGGAGCCTTCCCCGTGCACGCCCGGGTGTCAGGCCGCCGCTTTTCTTGACCGGCCGAAAGAGGCGAAAAATGCCGGAAAATGACCAAAAATGGCCGACGGCGGGGCCTCCCGGTCGGTTTGGCGGCAGCCTGGGTCGGTCCCTGCAGACCTGGAGGCTCGAGAAGGCACTTGGCGAAGTCGACCCATTCTCGATTTGCCACCTCCTCCTATTCTGCAGATAGCCCGCCAACCTCCACAGCCAGCAAATGCAACCGTCATTCAGGCCGACGACCCTCCGGTAGTCATGCCGAGGAAGAGGCACCGAAGCCCCGCCAGCCTTCGGATTGCACCCGCTCCCCGACCGGTTCTTTTTCAAAAAGGGCCCAGGAGCCCGGATTATTTTAGGACGCGCTCGGGACCGCCCTGAGGGACACCGATACACCCAACCTTTCCCCGGGTCGACCCTCCCGCCTCGGCCACCGGGGGGGGGGTCGAACCGGATCACCGGTTAATGATTTCCCCCTGCTCGGACTCGGCTGTTTCTCAACCGCGCTTGCCCGGCTCGGCCCCCAGCCCCGGCCCCTCACGTGGGGGCCCTGAATACGCCCCCCGGCAGCCATCTTGGCCCGCCGGCCCGGTATTTTAGGCCGTTTCGACCCTTCCCTGCCCGCTGGCTGACTGGTTCACCATGTCCCCATTCTGCGCTTAGACTTTTCAGCTGCTCGGGATGCCGGCTGATGACGGCTCCCGTACGACCGGGCGGGCGGCTCCAACTACCGGCCGGCTGCCCGGCCTGCTAACCCGTTAAGCATTTCCCCGTCCTGCACACATTCCCTGGACTGCTGGTGTGTTCTGCAGCTAACTGCACCCCTACGACCGGGCGGGAGGCTATGATTACTGGTCGGCTGCCCTGCCAGGTAACCGCTTAACCGATTCCCCGTTTGGTACTGAGTCCCTGGACCTGCTGGTGTGTTCTGCAGTTAACTGCACACCTATGACCGGGCGGGAGGCTATAAATACCGGCCGGCAGCCCAGCCTGCTAACCGGCTGCCCGTGTCCCCATTCGGTACTTAGTCCGTGGACCTGCTGGTGTGTTCTGCAGCTAACTGCACCCCTATGACCGGGCGGGAGGCTGTAAATACCGGCCGGCAGCCCAGCCTGCTAACCGGCTGCCCGTGTCCCCATTCCGTACTGAGTCCCTGGACCTGCTGGTGTGTTCTGCAGCTAACTGCACCCCTATGACCGGGCGGGAGGCTGTAATTACCGGCCGGCAGCCCTGCCTGCTGACCGGCTGCCCGTGTCCTCATTCTGTACTTAGTCCTTGGACATGCTGGTGTGTTCTGCAGCTAACTGCACCCCTATGGCCGGGCGGGAGGCTGTAAATACCGGCCGGCAGCCCAGCCTGCTAACCGGCTGCCCATGTCCCCATTCCGTGCTGAGTCCCTGGACCTGCTGGTGTGTTCTGCAGCTAACTGCACCCCTATGACCGGGCGGGAGGCTGTAAATACCGCGCGGCAGCCCAGCCTGCTAACCGGCTTGCCCATGTCCCCATTCCGTGCTGAGGTCCCTGGACCTGCTGGTGTGTTCTGCAGCTAACTGAACCCCGATGACCGGGCGGGAGGCTGTAATTACCGGCCGGCAGCCCTGCCTGCTAACCGACTGCCCGTGTCCCCATTCGGTACTTAGTCCGTGGACCTGCTGGTGTGTTCTGCAGCTAACTGCACCCCTATGACGGGGCGGGAGGCTGTAATTACCGGCGGCAGCCCTGCCTGCTAACCAGCTGCCCGTGTCCCCATTCTGTCCTTAGTCCTTGGACCTGCTGGTGTGTTCTGCAGCTAACTGCACCCCTATGACCGGGCGGGAGGCTGTAATTACCGGCCGGCAGCCCTGCCTGCTAACTGGCTGCCCGTGTCCCCATTCTGTCCTTAGTCCTTGGACCTGCTGGTGTGTTCTGCAGCTAACTGCACCCCTATGGCAGGCCGGCATCCCTGCCTGCTGACCGGCTGCCCGTGTCCTCATTCTGTACTTAGTCCTTGGACCTGCTGGTGTGTTCTGCAGCTAACTGCACCCCTATGACCGGGCGGGAGGCTGTAATTACCGGCCGCAGCCCTGCCTGCTGACCGGCTGCCCGTGTCCTCATTCTGTACTTAGTCCTTGACCTGCTGGTGTGTTCTGCAGCTGACTGCGCCTCTATTACCCGGCGGGAGGCTATAATTACCGGTCCGGCTGCCTTGTCTGCTAACTGGTTCACAGGTTCCCCTGTGCTGTACATATCCCGTGGACCAGCGGCTGTGTTGTGCAGCTCAGCGCACCTTTACTACCATGCCGAAAGCCCTGAATAATGGCCGGCTACCCTGCCTGCTAACCGGTAAACCATTTGCCGCAAACCTAACCCCAGCCCTAAGCCTAACCGCTAACCCTAACCCGAACCCCGAGCCAACAATAAACTAGCCTTGTCCCCCTTCCCCGACACGAACACCAAGCCAAGCCCCTAACTCTAACCCTACCCCTACCCCTGACACTTCCCCTAACCCTAACGCCCCAACCCTAACCCCAGCCCTAAGCCTAACCGCTAACCCTAACCGAATAAAACTCCGGACCACCCGGGCGGACACCGAACACCCAGCCTTTCCCCGGTTCCACCCTCCCCGCCTCGGCCACCAGGCTCGAACCGGCTGAATGGCCAACGATATCGCTCCTGCTCCGACTTTGCTCGCTTTAAATCGCGCTTGCGCGGCTCGGCCTCCGGGCACCGCCCCGTCACGTGCGACCGCTGAATACGCCCCCCGGCAGCCATCTTGGCCCGCCGCTCCGGTATTTCAGGCCGTTTTGACCCTTCCCTGCCCGCTGCCATGCATCCGCTTGCCGGTTAATGATTTCGCCGTTCTGCACCTCGACTTTAGAGCAGCTCGGCAAGCGAAATGCTGACAGCACCCGGAGTATCGGGCCTTCGGCCAACCGCCTGCCCGGCCTCCAGGCACCGCCCCTCTCACGTGGTGACTGTGAATCCGCCCCGCCCACCGGTTGCCATTTCCTTCCTTGCCGCCTCGATATTTTAAGCCGTTTCACCCTTTCCCTGCCGGCTTGCTGACAGGTTAATGATTTCCCCATTCCGCGCTTAAGACTTTTCAGCTGCTCGGGATGCCGGCTGCTGACTGCACCCGTACTACCGGCCGGCTGACCTTCCTGCTGACCGGTTAACCATTTCCACGTCCTGGACACATTCCCTGGACCTGCTGGCGTCTTCTGCAGTTTACTGCACCCGTATTACCCCGGCGGGAGGCTGTAATTAACGGTCGGCTGCGCTGCCTGTTGTCTGGTTCACCATTTCCCCTTCATTACCCACTCTCAGCAGCGGCTGGGCTGTTCTGCAGCTAACGGCAGCCATAGTACCGCGTGGACGGCTCCGATTACCGGCCGGCTGCCCTGCCTGCTAACCGGTTAACCATTTCCCCTTCAGTACTTACTCTCAGCAGCCGCTTGGCTGCTCTGCAGCTACATGCAGCCGTACTACCGGGCGGGCGGGCGGGCGGGCGGGCGGCCTAAATTACCTGCCGGCTGCCGTGTCTGCTAACTGGTTGCCCGCTTTTTACATCGCACGTGGACCAGCTGGTGTGCTCTGCATCTTAGTGCACCCTTATAAGCGGGCCGGAGAGCCGGATTAACGGTCGGCTACCCTGCCTAGTAACCAGTTAACCATTTGCCGCAACCCGAAGCCTAACCCCTAACCCTAACCCGTACCCTAACCCCTAACCCCCTGAAACTTACCCAAACCCCATCCCCGACCCCAACACCAACACTCACAATCCCGGCTACCAATCCGCCGCCTTCGCCACCATTCCCGCGCCGGCACACTCTTGCAACGCCACCAACATCAACCCTCTTCCAGCCCCCAGCCTTCCCTAACAAAACAGCCTCTCCACCCAACACCGACCCCAATCCACTCTGCCCATCCGGCAATGGCGACGCTCTGCCCGGCCAACACCGCCACATCCACCCGCTTGCTGCTCGGACCTCCCACGCCCTCGCTAAGCCTATGCCTTACAAGCTGACAATCCCTTCCAGCTCACCGCACCCGAAACCCCCCTTGCCAGCCATTCAACCCCGTTAACTCCCGCCCTTCCATCATCACCGACCCAAATCCACATTCCCACCCCCGCCCAAGAGCTGCTCTGGCACGGCCACGCTCCCCAGATTGCCCCCCTTAGGCGTATATTAAGCCCGCCTCCACTCATTAGAGCCAAACCGCGCGGAAAAGTGACGGGGGAAATCATTAACCAGTCTCACCTGAGCAAAGGGGAAATCATTAACCAATTCAGCTTGCAGGGTAAATCATTAACCAGGTACACTTTAATTTGCTGCCTTCCTTCATCACCGAAACGATTCCAATTCCCACCCCCTTCAAGAGCTCTGCTAGGACGGCATCGTGCCCCAGGTTGCTCCCCTTAGGCGTATATTAAGCCCGCCTCCACTCATTAGAGCCAAACCGCGCGGAAAAGTGACGGGGGAAATCATTAACCAGTCTCACCTGAGCAAAGGGGAAATCATTAACCAATTCAGCTTGCAGGGTAAATCATTAACCAGGTACACTTTAATTTGCTGCCTTCCTTCATCACCGAAACGATTCCAATTCCCACCCCCTTCAAGAGCTCTGCTAGGACGGCATCGTGCCCCAGGTTGCTCCCCTTAGGCGTATATTAAGCCCGCCTCCACTCATTAGAGCCAAACCGCGCGGAAAAGTGACGGGGGAAATCATTAACCAGTCTCACCTGAGCAAAGGGGAAATCAT
>JANJGN010002442.1:60000-67500 GCA_026770705.1 Isurus oxyrinchus
GAGAGGTGCGCCAGCCACCACTCGAACATGCTCATGTCCGTCTGCGACCCCCGGAGGGCACAGAAGAGGGAGGGACAACCGCTCAGCCTGAACACCAGCAGACGCTGGCCCGCCGAGGGCCCCTCCCGCGTCGGACAACAAACACCAGATCTTTCGCAAACAAAGAAAACGGAACCGACCTTTTGGCGATCGCACGGAAGGAAGCAGCCGGCCAGGCGCGCGTCGCCTTTGCAACTAACACTTTTTTCCATGTTTCTGCACGCACTCTGTGTTCACTCGGGCCTTGTCAAACACTGCGTGCGACCCATGGGGTCTCAGGCACCCTGCCATGTATGCCTGTGAACAGAATTGCTGTTCTTTTCAAAGTGCACCGCCGGGTGACACTTTGTCTTTTTTACATCATTAAGTCACACCAGCCACCAGGTGAAACTTTCAGATTATTTTTGTTCAAAGGAAGCAACAGGTTGGCGCTCGCACCGGAAGGAAGCCTGCAGCCGGCGTGCGTCGCCTGCGTTCAACAGGGTTCTGGGCACGCACTTTGGCAACCCAAGGGGACTAATGAACAGACTTTGTGTTTTATTCATCATGAAGGACACCGCCAGGTGACACTTAAGAGAATATTTCTGTTTAGGATATATATACATATATATACATCTGTTCATGTCGCCACAAAATTATTGAAACCAGGGTTACCACCGGCCTGGGCCCCGGACGATTTTTCAGACCGACAACATAGCTCGGAAAGCCCGCATAAATTGCACTTACATCGTCATTTTGGACTTCCGAGAGGTCATTGGAAGGTGTTCTATTTGAAATAGTTGACCTTCCTCAAAGTCGCACTTTTTTAGGCATTTTTAAAGTGTGACCGTTGCCTTAAAATGTTCTGAAAATCGTGTCCCCGAAATTCTCCGGGTACCCCCGCCAATCCCCCCGGCCAACAATTGCACCCGAGAGGTGGGGCGGTAGCCCTACCGTCCAGGAGGCCTCAAAAGCCCGCAAAGCGCCATTTTGCCGTTTCCTCTTCGGGAGAACCGAAGGGAAATCATTAATGAGCTGGACGAGTACCATGCCAAAAATTGCAACCGACCCAGCCGTCGGGCCGATTCGCTACTCTCAGGGGGAATACCCCCACTGCGAGCCGGGCAAGAGCCTCGGATTCGACGCCCATACGCTTCCGTCTGAGCACGGATTTTGTTCTCCCGGGCCCAGGAGACACTTTCCACGGCCGGCGAATGCAATCTGGGGTGCATTTTATTTATTAGTTACTGATTTCTCTTCCAAACTTGCCTCTGCCACAGACTAAGTCCAAATGGTTAATGATTTCTCCGCCACACTTGCCTCGCTGCCAGAGACTAAGTCCAAACGGTTAATGATTTCTCCGCCACACTTGCCTCTCTGCCAGAGACGAAGTCCAAACGGTTAATGATTTCTCCGCCACACTTGCCTCGCTGCCAGAGACTAAGTCCAAATGGTTACTGATTTCTCCACTGCACTTGCCTCTGTGCCAGAGACGAAGTCCAAATGGTTAATGATTTCTGCACCACACTTGCCTCTCTGCCAGAGACGAAGTCCAAACGGTTAATGATTTCTCCGCCACACTTGCCTCGCTGCCAGAGACTAAGTCCAAATGGTTACTGATTTCTCCACTGCACTTGCCTCTGTGCCAGAGACGAAGTCCAAATGGTTAATGATTTCTGCACCACACTTGCCTCTCTGCCAGAGGCGAAGTCCAAATGGTTAATGATTTCTCCACTGCACTTGCCTCTGTGCCAGAGACGAAGTCCAAATGGTTAATGATTTCTGCACCACACTTGCCTCGCTGCCAGAGACTAAGTCCAAATGGTTAATGATTTCTCCACTGCACTTGCCTCTGTGCCAGAGACGAAGTCCAAATGGTTCATGATTTCTGCACCACACTTGCCTCTCTGCCAGAGACTAAGTCCAAACGGTTAATGATTTCTCCGCCACACTTGCCTCGCTGCCAGAGACTAAGTCCAAATGGTTAATGATTTCTGCACCACACTTGCCTCTCTGCCAGAGACGAAGTCCAAACGGTTAATGATTTCTCCGCCACACTTGCCTCGCTGCCAGAGACTAAGTCCAAATGGTTAATGATTTCTCCACTGCACTTGCCTCTGTGCCAGAGACGAAGTCCAAATGGTTAATGATTTCTGCACCACACTTGCCTCTCTGCCAGAGACGAAGTCCAACGGTTAATGATTTCTCCGCCACACTTGCCTCGCTGCCAGAGACTAAGTCCAAATGGTAATGATTTCTGCACCACACTTGCCTCGCTGCCAGAGACTAAGTCCAAATGGTTCATGATTTCTCCACTGCACTTGCCTCTGTGCCAGAGACGAAGTCCAAATGGTTAATGATTTCTGCACCACACTTGCCTCTCTGCCAGAGACGAAGTCCAAATGGTTAATGATTTCTCAGGGCCACTGTCCCATTGGTTAGCCATTTCTCCAGAGGCTTACCGAGGCCAACCTGCGATATCTCGCGGACCCGGAGGCCCCGTTGCACGTCCTGCACATTCAGTCCGAGGTGCATTGGTTACCCATTTCTCCAGAAGCTTACCGAAGGCACACCGTCACACCTCGCGGGCCCCGAGGCCACTTTCCCCGGTGCGCAAATTCAATCCGAGGTGCATTGCCCTTAGCCGCCTTCTCCGCCGGCTTCGGGTGCGTTTCCGGGGCTCCGACCGGGGCAAATCCGGTCCCCGGGGCCAGTGGGAGCCGTCCCCGGGCACGCCCGGGCTTCCGGTCGCCGCTTTCCGTGACCGACCGAAAGACGGTAAAAAATGCCGAAAATGGACAAAAATGGCCGGACGGCGGGGCCTCCTGGTCGGTTAGGCGGCAGCCTGGATCGGTCCCTGCGGACCTGGAGGCTCGAGACGGCACTCGGAGCTGTCGACCGATTCTCGACTTGCCACCTCCTACCATTCTGCAGATACCCCCGCCAACCCCCCCAGCCAGCAAATGCAGCCGAGATGTCGGTCGGTAGTCCAGCCGCCGAGGAGGCCTCGAAAGCCCGCGACACCTCCTTTCGCCGTTTCCCCATCGGGAGAACCGAGGGGGAATCATTATCTAGCTCCGGCAGCCCCCCTCCAACAATTGCAACCCGCCCCGTGGCCGGGCCGATTCGCCCCGCCTAGCGGGAATGCCTCCACCGGGGGCCCGCAGAAGCTTCGGATCCGACCTCATGGACTTCCGTCTTGGCACGGATTTCCCTCACACGGGCCCAGGGGCCACTTCCCCCGGCCTTCGGACGCAGCCGGAGGTGCATCGGGCCGAAGCCGCCTTCCCCGGCCGGCTTCCGGAGGTTTCCGGGGCAAACTCCGGTCCTCCCGGCGAGGGGGAGCCTTCCCCGTGCACGCCCGGGTGTCAGGCCGCCGCTTTTCTTGACCGGCCGAAAGAGGCGAAAAATGCCGAAAATGACCAAAAATGGCCGACGGCGGGGCCTCCCGGTCGGTTTGGCGGCAGCCTGGGTCGGTCCCTGCAGACCTGGAGGCTCGAGAAGGCACTTGGCGAAGTCGACCCATTCTCGATTTGCCACCCTCCTCCTATTCTGCAGATAGCCCGCCAACCTCCACAGCCAGCAAATGCAACCGTCATTCAGGCCGACGACCCTCCGGTAGTCATACCGAGGAAGAGGCACCGAAGCCCCGCCAGGCCTTCCGGATTGCACCCGCTCCCCGACCGGTTCTTTTTCAAAAAAGGGCCCAGGAGCCCGGATTATTTTAGGACGCGCTCGGGACCGCCCTGAGGGACACCGAACACCCAACCTTTCCCCGGGTCGACCCTCCCCGCCTCGGCCACCGGGGGGGGTCGAACCGGATCACCGGTTAATGATTTCCCCCCTGCTCGGACTCGGCTGTTTCTCAACCGCGCTTGCCCGGCTCGGCCCCCAGCCCCGGCCCCTCACGTGGGGGCCCTGAATACGCCCCCCGGCAGCCATCTTGGCCCGCCGGCCCGGTATTTCAGGCCGTTTCGACCCTTCCCTGCCCGCTGGCTGACTGGTTCACCATGTCCCCATTCTGCGCTTAGACTTTTCAGCTGCTCGGGATGCCGGCTGATGACGGCTCCCGTACGACCGGGCGGGCGGCTCCAACTACCGGCCGGCTGCCCGGCCTGCTAACCCCGTTAAGCATTTCCCCGTCCTGCACACATTCCCTGGACCTGCTGGTGTGTTCTGCAGCTAACTGCACCCCTACGACCGGGCGGGAGGCTATGATTACTGGTCGGCTGCCCTGCCAGGTAACCGCTTAACCGATTCCCCGTTTGGTACTGAGTCCCTGGACCTGCTGGTGTGTTCTGCAGTTAACTGCACCCCTATGACCGGGCGGGAGGCTGTAATTACCGGCCGGCAGCCCTGCCTGCTAACTGGCTGCCCGTGTCCCCCATTCTGTCCTTAGTCCTTGGACCTGCTGGTGTGTTGTGCAGCTAACTGCACCCCTATGGCAGGCCGGCATCCCTGCCTGCTGACCGGCTGCCCGTGTCCTCATTCTGTACTTAGTCCTTGGACCTGCTGGTGTGTTCTGCAGCTAACTGCACCCCTATGACCGGGCGGGAGGCTGTAATTACCCGGCCGGCAGCCCTGCCTGCTGACCGGCTGCCCGTGTCCTCATTCTGTACTTAGTCCTTGGACCTGCTGGTGTGTTCTGCAGCTAACTGCACCCCCTATGACCGGGCGGGAGGCTGTAATTACCGGCCGGCAGCCCTGCCTGCTGACCGGCTGCCCGTGTCCTCATTCTGTACTTAGTCCTTGGACCTGCTGGTGTGTTCTGCAGCTGACTGCGCCTCTATTACCCCGGCGGGAGGCTATAATTACCGGTCGGCTGCCTTGTCTGCTAACTGGTTCACAGGTTCCCCTGTGCTGTACATATCCCGTGGACCAGCGGCTGTGTTGTGCAGCTCAGCGCACCTTTACTACCATGCCGAAAGCCCTGAATAATGGCCGGCTACCCTGCCTGCTAACCGGTAAACCATTTGCCGCAAACCTAACCCCAGCCCTAAGCCTAACCGCTAACCCTAACCCGAACCCCGAGCCAACAATAAACTAGCCTTGTCCCCTTCCCCGACACGAACACCAAGCCAAGCCCCTAACTCTAACCCTACCCCTACCCCCTGACACTTCCCCTAACCCTAACGCCCCAACCCTAACCCCAGCCCTAAGCCTAACCGCTAACCCTAACCCGAATAAAACTCCGGACCACCCGGGCGGACACCGAACACCCAGCCTTTCCCCGGTTCCACCCTCCCCGCCTCGGCCACCAGGCTCGAACCGGCTGAATGGCCAACGATATCGCTCCTGCTCCGACTTTGCTCGCTTTAAATCGCGCTTGCGCGGCTCGGCCTCCGGGCACCGCCCCGTCACGTGCGACCGCTGAATACGCCCCCCGGCAGCCATCTTGGCCCGCCGCTCCGGTATTTCAGGCCGTTTTTGACCCTTCCCTGCCCGCTGCCATGCATCCGCTTGCCGGTTAATGATTTCGCCGTTCTGCACCTCGACTTTAGAGCAGCTCGGCAAGCGAAATGCTGACAGCACCCGGAGTATCGGGCCTTCGGCCAACCGCCTGCCCGGCCTCCAGGCACCCGCCCCTCTCCACGTGGTGACTGTGAATCCGCCCCGCCCCCGGTTGCCATTTCTTCCTTGCCGCCTCGATATTTTAAGCCGTTTCACCCTTTCCCTGCCGGCTTGCTGACAGGTTAATGATTTCCCCATTCCGCGCTTAAGACTTTTTCAGCTGCTCGGGATGCCGGCTGCTGACTGCACCCGTACTACCGGCCGGCTGACCTTCCTGCTGACCGGTTAACCATTTCCACGTCCTGGACACATTCCCTGGACCTGCTGGCGTCTTCTGCAGTTTACTGCACCCGTATTACCCGGCGGGAGGCTGTAATTAACGGTCGGCTGCGCTGCCTGTTGTCTGGTTCACCATTTCCCCTTCATTACCCACTCTCAGCAGCGGCTGGGCTGTTCTGCAGCTAACGGCAGCCATAGTACCGCGTGGACGGCTCCGATTACCGGCCGGCTGCCCTGCCTGCTAACCGGTTAACCATTTCCCCTTCAGTACTTACTCTCAGCAGCCGCTTGGCTGCTCTGCAGCTACATGCAGCCGTACTACCGGGCGGGCGGGCGGGCGGGCGGGCGGCCTAAATTACCTGCCGGCTGCCGTGTCTGCTAACTGGTTGCCCGCTTTTTACATCGCACGTGGACCAGCTGGTGTGCTCTGCATCTTAGTGCACCCTTATAAGCGGGCCGGAGAGCCGGATTAACGGTCGGCTACCCTGCCTAGTAACCAGTTAACCATTTGCCGCAACCCGAAGCCTAACCCCTAACCCTAACCCGTACCCTAACCCCTAACCCCCTGAAACTTACCCAAACCCCATCCCCGACCCCAACACCAACACTCACAATCCCGGCTACCAATCCGCCGCCTTCGCCACCATTCCCGCGCCGGCACACTCTTGCAACGCCACCAACATCAACCCTCTTCCAGCCCCCCAGCCTTCCCTAACAAAACAGCCTCTCCACCCAACACCGACCCCAATCCACTCTGCCCATCCGGCAATGGCGACGCTCTGCCCGGCCAACACCGCCACATCCACCCGCTTGCTGCTCGGACCTCCCACGCCCTCGCTAAGCCTATGCCTTACAAGCTGACAATCCCTTCCAGCTCACCGCACCCGAAACCCCCTTGCCAGCCATTCAACCCCCGTTAACTCCCGCCCTTCCATCATCACCCCGACCCAAATCCACATTCCCACCCCCGCCCCAAGAGCTGCTCTGGCACGGCCACGCTCCCCAGATTGCCCCCCTTAGGCGTATATTAAGCCCGCCTCCACTCATTAGAGCCAAACCGCGCGGAAAAGTGACGGGGGAAATCATTAACCAGTCTCACCTGAGCAAAGGGGAAATCATTAACCAATTCAGCTTGCAGGGTAAATCATTAACCAGGTACACTTTAATTTGCTGCCTTCCTTCATCACCGAAACGATTCCAATTCCCACCCCCTTCAAGAGCTCTGCTAGGACGGCATCGTGCCCCAGGTTGCTCCCCTTAGGCGTATATTAAGCCCGCCTCCACTCATTAGAGCCAAACCGCGCGGAAAAGTGACGGGGGAAATCATTAACCAGTCTCACCTGAGCAAAGGGGAAATCATTAACCAATTCAGCTTGCAGGGTAAATCATTAACCAGGTACACTTTAATTTGCTGCCTTCCTTCATCACCGAAACGATTCCAATTCCCACCCCCCTTCAAGAGCTCTGCTAGGACGGCATCGTGCCCCAGGTTGCTCCCTTAGGCGTATATTAAGCCCGCCTCCACTCATTAGAGCCAAACCGCGCGGAAAAGTGACGGGGGAAATCATTAACCAGTCTCACCTGAGCAAAGGGGAAATCATTAACCAATTCCGCTTGCAGGGTAAATCATTAACCAGGTACACTTTAATTTGCTGCCTTCCTTCATCACCGAAACGATTCCAATTCCCACCC
>JANJGN010002443.1:0-70957 GCA_026770705.1 Isurus oxyrinchus
CACTGTATGTATTATAGAGAATAGCAGTCCCTGTGTATATTATAGAGAATAGCAGTCCCTGTGTATATTATAGAGAATAGCAGCCCCTGTGTATATTATAGAGAATAGCAGCCCCTGTGTGTATTATAGAGAATAGCAGTCCCTGTGTATATTATAGAGAATAGCAGTCCCTGTGTATATTATAGAGAATAGCAGTCCCTGTGTGTATTATAGAGAATAGCAGTCCCTGTGTATATTATAGAGAATAGCAGTCCCTGTGTGTATTATAGAGAATAGCAGTCCCTGTGTATATGATAGAGAATAGCAGTCCCTGTGTATATTATAGAGAATAGCAGTCCCTGTGTATATTATAGAGAATAGCAGTCCCTGTGTGTATTATAGAGAATAGCAGTCCCTGTGTGTATTATAGAGAATAGCAGTCCCTGTGTATATTATAGAGAATAGCAGTCCCTGTGTATATTATAGAGAATAGCAGTCCCTGTGTATATTATAGAGAATAGCAGTCCCTGTGTATATTATAGAGAATAGCAGTCCCGGTGTATATTATAGAGAATAGCAGTCCCTGTGTATATTATAGAGAATAGCAGTCCCTGTGTATATTATAGAGAATAGCAGCCCCTGTGTATATTATAGAGAATAGCAGCCCCTGTGTATATTATAGAGAATAGCAGTCCCGGTGTATATTATAGAGAATAGCAGTCCCGGTGTATATTATAGAGAATAGCAGTCCCTGTGTATATTATAGAGAATAGCAGTCCCTGTGTATATTATAGAGAATATCATTCCCTGTGTATATTATAGAGAATAGCAGTCCCTGTGTGTATTATAGAGAATAGCAGTCACTCTGTATATTATAGAGAATAGCAGCCCCTGTGTATATTATAGAGAATAGCAGTCCCTGTGTATATTATAGAGAATAGCAGTCCCTGTGTATATTATAGAGAATAGCAGTCCCTGTGTATATTATAGAGAATAGCAGTCCCTGTGTATATTATAGAGAATAGCAGCCCCTGTGTATATTATAGAGAATAGCAGCCCCTGTGTATATTATAGAGAATAGCAGTCCCTGTGTATATTATAGAGAATAGCAGTCCCTGTGTATATTATAGAGAATAGCACTCCCTGTGTATATTATAGAGAATAGCAGTCCCTGTGTATATTATAGAGAATAGCAGTCCCTGTGTATATTATAGAGAATAGCAGTCCCTGTGTATATTATAGAGAATAGCAGTCCCTGTGTATATTATAGAGAATAGCAGTCCCTGTGTATATTATAGAGAATAGCAGTCCCTGTGTGTATTATAGAGAATAGCAATCCCTGTGTATATTATAGAGAATAGCAGTCCCTGTGTATATTATAGAGAATAGCAGTCCCTGTGTATATTATAGAGAATAGCAGTCCCTGTGTATATTATAGAGAATAGCAGTCCCTGTGTATATTATAGAGAATAGCAGTCCCTGTGTATATTGTAGATACTGGAGTTTATCGAGTACTCTCTGTGATGAGGGTGCTTTGTCTGTTACCGTTTTTCGCATGGCCCGGTACCAGTCTCTGTCCAGCTTTACCTGTGTGAATACAAGGAGATGCCTGTTAGACATGGGCACAGCCTTGTGTGTCCGACTCTCCCTCTCTCTCACTCTTTGACTCACTCTCTCTCTCCATCCCTGACCTTCTCCATCCCTGACCTTCTCCATCTCTCTCTCTGTGTTGTAATTTCCAACAATTTCATTAAATCCCAACTCCTAACCATCGCTCAGAAAATTCCTCCAATCCCACTGTCTTCCAATATAGCTCAATCCCACCCTCTGCACCATAATCCCCAATTCCACCTTCTCCCCATAACCCTCAATCCCGCCCCCAATCCCAGCTCCTCCCTGTATTCCTCAATGCCGCTCCCAATCCCAGCTCCTCCCTATATCCCACAATCCCGCTCCCAATCCCAGCTCCTCCCTATATCCCTCAATCCCGCTCCCAATCCCACCCTCTCCCCATATTCCTCAATCCCCGCCCTCTCCCCTTATCCCTCAATCCCCGCCCTCTCCCCTTATCCCTCAATCCCCGCCCTCTCCCCTTATCCCTCAATCCCCGCCCTCTCCCCTTATCCCTCAATCCCCGCCCTCTCCCCTTATCCCTCAATCCCCGCCCTCTCCCCTTATCCCTCAATCCCCGCCCTCTCCCCTTATCCCTCAATCCCCGCCCTCTCCCCTTATCCCTCAATCCCCGCCCTCTCCCCTTATCCCTCAATCCCACAGCCATCAGCCTCTCAACGGACTGGAAAATTCCTCAGCGTTCCTTACCATTGCGCAATCCGCTCGGGTATCCCGTGGGAAATCCATTCCAGGGAATTCCATAACCTGCACACACGACAAAGTGGGATTCAGTGGCTGATGTTCACTGTCAAGATGGTGAATCTCAGATCGCGACAATTCAATTTATATCATATTCCCAATCCATCCCACCTTCTCCCCATCTCCCTCAATCCCCACCTACCCACCTTCTCCCCATCTCACTCAATCCCCACCTACCCACGTTCTCCCCATCTCCCTCAATCCCCACCTACCCACCTTCTCCCCGTCTCCCTCAATCCCCACCTACCCACCTTCTCCCCGTCTCCCATACTCCCCACCTACCCACCTTCTCCCCGTCTCCCTCAATCCCCACCTACCCACCTTCTCCCCATCTCCCTCAATCCCCACCTACCCACCTTCTGCCCGTCTCCCTCAATCCCCACCTACCCACCTTCTCCCCGTCTCCCTCAATCCCCACCTACCCACCTTCTCCCCGTCTCCCATACTCCCCACCTACCCACCTTCTCCCCGTCTCCCTCAATCCCCACCTACCCACCTTCTCCCCGTCTCCCTCAATCCCCACCTACCCACCTTCTCCCTGTCTCCCTCAATCTCCACCTACCCAACTTCTCCCCGTCTCCCTCAATCCCCACCCACCCACCTTCTCCCTGTCTCCCTCAGTCCCTACCTACCCACCTTCTCCCCGTCTCCCTCAATCCCCACCTACCCACCTTCTCCCCGTCTCCCTCAATCCCCACCTACCCACCTTCTCCCCGTCTCCCTCAATCCCCACCTACCCACCTTCTCCCCGTCTCCCTCAATCCCCACCTACCCACCTTCTCCTCCTCTCCCTCAATCCCCACCTACCCACCTTCTCCCCGTCTCCCTCAATCCCCACCTACCCACCTTCTCCCCGTCTCCCTCAATCCCCACCTACCCACCTTCTCCCCGTCTCCCTCAATCCCCACCTACCCACCTTCTCCCCGTCTCCCTCAATCCCCACCTACCCACCTTCTCCCCGTCTCCCTCAATCCCCACCTACCCACCTTCTCCCCGTCTCCCACAATCCCCACCTACCCACCTTCTCCCCGTCTCCCTCAATCCCCACCTACCCACCTTCTCCCCGTCTCCCTCAATCCCCACCTACCCACCTTCTCCCCGTCTCCCTCAATCCCCACCTACCCACCTTCTCCCCGTCTCCCTCAATCCCCACCTACCCACCTTCTCCCCGTCTCCCTCAATCCCCACCTACCCACCTTCTCCCCGTCTCCCTCAATCCCCACCTACCCACCTTCTCCCCGTCTCCCTCAATCCCCACCTACCCACCTTCTCCCCGTCTCCCTCAATCCCCACCTACCCACCTTCTCCCCGTCTCCCTCAATCCCCACCTACCCACCTTCTCCCCGTCTCCCTCAATCCCCACCTACCCACCTTCTCCCCGTCTCCCTCAATCCCCACCTACCCACCTTCTCCCCGTCTCCCTCAATCCCCACCTACCCACCTTCTCCCCGTCTCCCTCAATCCCCACCTACCCACGTTCTCCCCGTCTCCCTCAATCCCCACCTCCCCACCTTCTCCCCGTCTCCCTCAATCCCCACCTACCCACCTTCTACCCGTCTTCCTCAATCCCCACCTACCCACCTTCTCCCCGTCTCCCTCAATCCCCACCTACCCACCTTCTCCCCGTCTCCCTCAATCCCCACCTACCCACCTTCTCCCCGTCTCCCTCAATCCCCACCTACCCACCTTCTCCCCGTCTCCCTCAGTCCCCACCTACCCACCTTCTCCCCGTCTCCCTTGATCTTTCCTCATCTTCCCAGCTAAGCGACCCATTTATCACCGACCCCACCCCTCCACACCCACCCCAAGCAGCCGGCTAATGGGATCAAAGACCGAACCTCTGTTCCCCTCCTCTGTCATCCAAGACTCACCTACCCTCATCATCTCCAACTCGCTGATGGATAGCTAGTACCCTGGGAATGCCTCGCAGGGGAGAGGAGAATTCTCAAATGCTCCCTATGGGCCCCAGAGACTTGAATCACTTTCTGGCTGTCCCAAGGGGGGCACTGAGGGGGGGGGAGCTCTTCTTCCAGCACCCACCCCACCCCTCTTGGAACCATCCAATGATATACCCAAGCCTCAACACACTCGCCCCCCCCCCATGCCTTTCGAACGCCAACTTAGCCGCAACAGAGGTCACACATGGTCAAGGTTACAAGAGGGTGGGAGTATTACCTGGCTTCCTCTTGCCTCCAATGCCTCCAGGCACTGCAACACACACAAAATCTGGGGTTTAGAGGTCAGGAGGGCACGCAGGGAGGTGCAGCTGAACAGGATATCCAGCGAGAAGTCACAAAGCTAAGTGTCAGCGCCGGGGAGCGCCTCGCTGTCGGAGGGTCAGCACTGAGGGAGCGCCGCACTGTCGGAGGGTCAGCGCTGAGGGAGAGCCGCACTGTGGGAGGGTCAGTGCTGAGGGAGAGCCGCACTGTCGGAGGGTCAGTGCTGAGGGAGAGCCGCACTGTCGGAGGGTCAGTGCTGAGGGAGAGCCGCACTGTCGGAGGGTCAGTGCTGAGGGAGCGCCGCACTGTCGGAGGGTCAGTGCTGAGGGAGCGCCGCACTGTCGGAGGGTCAGTGCTGAGGGAGCGCCGCACTGTCGGAGGGTCAGTGCTGAGGGAGAGCCGCACTGTCGGAGGGTCAGTGCTGAGGGAGAGCCGCACTGTCGGAGGGTCAGTGCTAAGGGAGAGCCGCACTGTGGGAGGGTCAGTGCTGAGGGAGCGCCGCACTGTGGGAGGGTCAGTGCTGAGGGAGCGATGCACTGTCGGAGGGTCAGAGCTGAGGGAGCACCGCACTGTGGGAGGGTCAGTGTTGAGGGAGCGCTGCACTGTCAGAGGGTCAGTGCTGAGGGAGCGCCGCACTGTGGGAGGGTCAGTGCTGAGGCAGAGCCGCACTGTCGGAGGGTCAGTGCTGAGGGAGCGCCGCACTGTCGGAGGGGCAGTGCTGAGGGAGCGCCACACTGTCGGAGGGTCAGTGCTGAGGGAGAGCCGCACTGTGGGAGGGTCAGTGCTGAGGGAGCGCCGCACTGTCGGAGGGTCAGTGCTGAGGGAGTGCCGCACTGTTGGAGGGTCAGTGCTGAGGGAGAGCCGCACTGTGGGAGGGTCAGTGCTGAGGGAGCGCCGCACTGTTGGAGGGTCAGTGCTGAGGGAGCGCTGCGCTGTCGGAGGGTCAGTGCTGAGGGAGCGCCGCACTGAGGGAGGGTCAGTGTTGAGGGAGCGCTGTGCTGTCGGAGGGTCAGTGCTGAGGGAGCGCCGCACTGTGGGAGGGTCAGTGCTGAGGGAGTGCCGCACTGTGGGAGGGTCAGTGCTGAGGGAGCGCTGCACTGTCGGAGGGTCAGTGCTGAGGGAGCGCCGCACTGTCGGAGGGAGCAGGGATTCCACTCCAGAAAAAGAGCGTGTTAGGATAATAATTCGTTAAGATATCAATACACAAACAGAATTAAGTTATCAAGTCAAATCAGAAAGGCAGGGGACCACGGGGGAATCCATCAGCAGGAGCAAGCCCTGGAACAAGAATCGAGGGTTCAATATGTGAGTGAACACATGGAATGCAAATATTTGTCACTCTGCCAGCATCTTTCAAAGCAGGAGTGGGTATGTGGGGGTGTGGGAGGGGGATTAAATGGGTGGGTAGAGTCAGTGACAGGGGGAGAGTGTACATGGGGGTGTGGGAGGGGATTAAATGGGTGGGTAGAGTCAGTGATAGGGGGAGAGTGTACATGGGGGTGTGGGAGGGGGATTAAATGGGTGGGTAGAGTCAGTGATAGGGGGAGAGTGTACATGGGGGTGTGGGAGGGGATTAAATGGGTGGGTAGAGTCAGTGAGAGGGGGAGTGTGTACATGGGAGTGTGGGAGGGGATTAAATGGGTGGGTAGAGTCAGTGATAGGGGGAGAGTGTACATGGGGGTGTGGGAGGGGGATTAAATGGGTGGGTAGAGTCAGTGATAGGGGGAGAGTGGACATGGGGATGTGGGAGGGGATTTAATGGGGGGGTTGAGTCAGTGATAGGGGGAGAGTGTACATGGGGGTGTGGGAGGGGATTAAATGGGTGGGTAGAGTCAGTGATAGGGGGAGAGTGTACATGGGGGTGTGGGAGGGGATTAAATGGGTGGGTAGAGTCAGTGATAGGGGGAGAGTGTACATGGGTGTGTGGGAGGGGATTAAATGGGTGGGTAGAGTCAGTGATAGGGGAGGGTGTACATGGGGGTGTGGGAGGGGATTAAATGGATGGGTAGGTTCAGTGATAGGGGAGAGTGTACGTGGGGATGTGGGAGGGGATTAAATGGGTGGGTAGAGTCAGTGAGAGGGGAGAGTGTACATGGGGGTGTGGGATGGGATTAAATGGGTGGGTAGAGTCAGTGATAGGGGAGAGTGTACATGGGGGTATGTGAGGGATTAAATGGGTGGGTAGATTCAGTGATAGGTGAGAGTGTACATGGGGGTGTGGGAGGGGATTAAATGGGTGGGTAGAGTCAGTGATAGGGGGAGAGTGTACATGGGGGTGAGGGAGGGGGATTAAATGGGTGGGTAGAGTCAGTGATAGGGGAGAGTGTACATGGGGATGTGGGAGGGGATTAAATGGGTGGGTAGAGTCAGTGATAGGGGGAGAGTGTACATGGGGGTGTGGGAGGGGATTAAATGGGTGGGTAGAGTCTGTGAGAGGGGAGAGTGTACATGGGGGTGTGGGAGGGGGATTAAATGTGTGGGTAGAGTCAGTGAGAGGGGAGAGTGTACATGTTGAGACTCACCTGGGGCTTTTGCACCTTTACGACCATTTGTCAATCCTCCTGGTCTAGGAATTTTTCCTACAAGAGGCCGAGAGAAGGGAATATTGGAATGTTTGCCTGTGGTCTTTGGGAATCATCAACATTCAGACATTCTTTTCCAGATTGTTCCACGGGATTTACCACACACAGAAACCATCACTGACTCAGAGCGTCAGATAGCACATCCGGCATCTACCTGGGGTGCACACCCTAACGCCACCCCCTCTGTCTCTCACACTCCTGTATCTGGGGAGGTCTCAATAACCCTCTCTCTCTCTCACTCCTGTATCTGGGGAGGTCTCTCTAACCCTCTCTCTCTCTCACACTCCTGTATCTGGGGAAGTCTCTCTAACCCTCTCTCTCTCTCACACTCCTGTATCTGGGGAGGTCTCTCTAACCCTCTCTCTCTCTCACACTCCTGTATCTGGGGAGGTCTCTCTAACCCCCTCTCTCTCTCACACTCCTGTATCTGGGGAGGTCTCTCTAACCCTCTCTCTCTCACACTCCTGTATCTGGGGAGGTCTCTCTAACCCTCTCTCTCTCTCACACACTCCTCTCTCTGGGGAGGTCTCTCCAACCCTCTCTCTCACACTCCTGTATCTGGGGAAGTCTCAATAACCCTCTCTCTCTCTCACACTCCTGTATCTGGTGAGGTCTCTCTAACCCTCTCTCTCTCTCACACACTCCTCTCTCTGGGGAGGTCTCTCCAACCCTCTCTCTCTCACACTCCTGTATCTGGGGAAGTCTCAATAACCCTCTCTCTCTCTCACACTCCTGTATCTGGGGAGGTCTCTCTAACCCTCTCTCTCTCTCTCACACTCTTGTATCTGGGGAGGTCTCAATAACCCTCTCTCTCTCTCTCCTGTGTCTGGGGAGGTCTCTTTAACCCCCTCTCTCTCTCTCACACTCTTGTATCTGGGGAGGTCTCTCTAACCCTCTCTCTCTCACACACTCCTGTATCTGGGGAGGTCTCTCTAACCCCCTCTCTCTCTCTCACACTCTTGTATCTGGGGAGGTCTCTCTAACCCCCTCTCTCTCTCTCACACACTCCTGTATCTGGGGAGGTCTCTCTAACCCTTTCTCTCTCACACTCCTGTATCTGGGGAGGTCTCAATAACCCTCTCTCTCTCTCACACACTCCTGTATCTGGGGAGGTCTCTCTAACCCTCTCTCTCTCTCTCACACTCCTGTATCTGGGGAGGTCTCTCTAACCCTCTCTCTCTCTCTCACACTCCTGTATCTGGGGAGGTCTCTCTAACCCTCTCTCTCTCTCTCACACTCCTGTATCTGGGGAGGTCTCTCTAACCCTCTCTCTCTCTCACACACTCCTGTATCTGGGGAGGTCTCTCTAACCCTCTCTCTCTCACACTCCTGTATCTGGGGAGGTCTCAATAACCCTCTCTCTCTCACACTCCTGAATCTGGGGAGGTCTCTCTAACCCTCTCTCTCTCACACTCCTGTATCTGGGGAGGTCTCTATAACCCTCTCTCTCTCACACTCCTGTATCTGGGGAGGTCTCTCCAACCCTCTCTTCCTCTCACACTCCTGTACCTGGGGAGGTTACCCAAACCCCCCCTCTCTCTCTCCCACACTCCTGTATCTGGGGAGGTCTCTCTAACCCCCTCTCTCTCTCTCACACTCCTGTATCTGGGGAGGTCTCTCTAACCCTCTCTCTCTCTCACACTCCTGTATCTGGGGAGGTCTCTCTAACCCCCTCTCTCTCTCTCACACACTCCTGTATCTGGGGAGGTCTCTATAACCCTCTCTCTCTCTCACACTCCTGTATCTGGGGAGATCTCTCTAACCCTCTCTCTCACACACTCTTGTATCTGGGGAGGTCTCTCTAACCCTCTCTCTCTCTCTCACACTCCTGTATCTGGGGAGGTCTCTCTAAACCCCTCTCTCTCTCACACTCCTGTATCTGGGGAGGTCTCTCTAACCCTCTCTCTCTCACACTCCTGTATCTGGGGAGGTCTCTCTAACCCTCTCTCTCTCTCTCACACTCCTGTATCTGGGGAGGTCTCTCTAACCCCCTCTCTCTCTCTCACACTCCTGTATCTGGGGAGTTCTCTCTATCCCTCTCTCTCTCTCTCTCTCTCTCACACACTCCTGTATCAGGGAAGGTGGTCTGTTTCTTACCCATTCCGTAGCCGTTGAGAATCATACTTGGTCCGAGCCCTGTTTTGAATGAAGTCCAAAGGAACATTTTAGTTGTGTGTAAGCGTACGTAAACTTTTCGCTGATGCCCTCCTTGCCCTGATGCTGGTCTTCCTCCAACTCTCGCCCTGGAACCAGACGCTAAGCCCATCCAGACCCTCGGTACACACCCACACCGCACCAAGCAATGTTTGACTCAGTTCCCTCTATCCCAACCGTCCCCATCGGATGGGTGAGTCACTCCCGTTGTCTCATCCTCAACACCCTCTTCCTCGCTCCCCCCACCATTAGGCCGTGCGAGTCCCCTCCCCCCTGCCCTACGCCGAAAATGTGGCTGGGACTCAACGTCAGTTCCCCAGCCCGGCATCTCCCATCCCCACGCCTGATCCCCTTACGTCCTTGACATCCTCCCCATCCCATGTATCGATCGACTACCGAGTGCCCCCATCTCTCCGGGGTTTACAAGGCTTGACAACTCTCCGAGTGAACTGAACTCTCCACCTCGCGGGCCGACATGGCCAGTGAACTCACCCCGAGGTTGTGACCCCCGCGCTCCAGGCGCTCTGCCGGGTTGTGATTTCGCAAACACCCCCGAAACATTAAATCCCCTCCCACACCCCCATGTACACTCTCCCCCTCTCACTAACTCTACTCACCCATTTAATCCCCCTCCCATACCCCCATGTACACTCTCCCCCTCTCACTAACTCTACTCACCCATTTAATCCCCCTCCCACACCCCCATGTACACTCTCCCCCTCTCACTAACTCTACTCACCCATTTAATCCCCTCCCACACCCCCATGTACACTCTCCCCCGATCACTGACTCTACCCACCCATTTAATCCCCTCCCACACCCCCATGTACACTCTCCCCCTATCACTGACTCTACACACCCATTTAATCCCCCTCCCACACCCCCATGTACACTCTCCCCCTATCACTGACTCTACCCACCCATTTAATCCCCTCCCACAAACCCCATGTACACTCTCGCCCTATCACTGACACTACCCACCCATTTAATCCCCTCCCACACCCCCATGTACACTCTCCCCCTATCACTGACTCTACCCACACATTTAATCCCCTCCCACACCCCCATGTACACTCTCCCCCTATCACTGACTCTACTCACCCATTTAATCCCCTCCCACAGCCCCATGTACACTCTCCCCCATCACTGACTCTACCCACCCATTTAATCCCCTCCCACATCCCCATGTACACTCTCCCCCTATCACTGACTCTACCCACCCATTTAATCCCCTCCCACACCCCCATGTACACTCTCTCCCTCTCACTGACTCTACCCACCCATTTAATCCCCTCCCACACCCCCATGTACACTCTACCCCTATCACTGACTCTACCCACCCATTTAATCCCCTCCCACACCATGTACACTCTCCCCTATCACTGACTCTACCCACCCATTTAATCCCCTCCCACACCCCCATGTGCACTCTCCCCCTATCACTGACTCTACCTACCCATTTAATCCCCTCCCACACCCCCATGTACACACTCCCCCTATCACTGACTCTACCCACCCATTTAATCCCCTCCCACACCCCCATGTACACTCTCCCCCTATCACTGACTCTACCCACCCATTGTACGCCCCTCCCACATCCCATGTACACTCTCCCCCTATCACTGACTCTACCCACCCATTTAATCCCCTCCCACAGCCCCATGTACACTCTCCCCCTATCACTGACTCTACCCACCCGTTTAATCCCCTCACACACCCCCATGTACACTCTCCCCCTATCACTGACTCTACCCACCCGTTTAATCCCCTCCCACACCCCCATGTACACTCTCCCCCTATCACTGACTCTACCCACCCGTTTAATCCCCTCACACACCCCCATGTACACTCTCCCCCTATCACTGACTCTACCCACCCGTTTAATCCCCTCCCACATCCCCATGTACACTCTCCCCCTATCACTGACTCTACCCACCCATTTAATCCCCTCACACACCCCCATGTACACTCTCCCCCTCTCACTGACTCTACCCACCCATTTAATCCCCTCCCACACCCCCATGTACACTCTCCCCCTATCACTGACTCTATCCACCCATTTAATCCCCTCCCACACCATGTACACTCTCCCCCTATTACTGACTCTACCCACCCATGTAATCCCCTCCCACACCCCCATGTACACACTCCCCCGATCACTGACTCTACCCACCCATTTAATCCCCTCCCACACCCCCATGTACACTCTCCCCCTATCACTGACTCTACCCACCCATTTAATCCCCTCCCACACCCCCATGTACACTCTCCCCCTATCACTGACTCTACCCACCCATTTAATCCCCCTCCCACACCCCCATGTACACTCTCCCCCTATCACTGACTCTACCCACCCATTTAATCCCCCTCCCACACCCCCATGTACACTCTCCCCCTATCACTGACTCTACCCACCCATTTAATCCCCTCCCACAAACCCCATGTACACTCTCGCCCTATCACTGACACTACCCACCCATTTAATCCCCTCCCACACCCCCATGTACACTCTCCCCCTATCACTGACTCTACCCACACATTTAATCCCCTCCCACACCCCCATGTACACTCTCCCCCTATCACTGACTCTACTCACCCATTTAATCCCCTCCCACAGCCCCATGTACACTCTCCCCCATCACTGACTCTACCCACCCATTTAATCCCCTCCCACATCCCCATGTACACTCTCCCCCTATCACTGACTCTACCCACCCATTTAATCCCCTCCCACACCCCCATGTACACTCTCTGCCTCTCACTGACTCTACCCACCCATTTAATCCCCTCCCACACCCCCATGTACACTCTCCCCCTATCACTGACTCTACCCACCCATTTAATCCCCTCCCACATCCCCATGTACACTCTCCCCCTTTCATTGACTCTACCCACCCATTTAAGCCCCACCCACACCCCCATGTACACTCTCCCCCTATCACTGACTCTACCCACCCATTTAATCCCCCTCCCACATCCCCATGTACACTCTCCCCTATCACTGACTCTACCCACCCATTTAATCCCCTCCCACACCCCCATGTGCACTCTCCCCCTATCACTGACTCTACCCACCCATTTAATCCCCTCCCACATCCCCATGTACACTCTCCCCCTTTCACTGACTCTGCCCACCCATTTAATCCCCTCCCACACCCCCATGTACACTCTACCCCTATCACTGACTCTACCCACCCATTTAATCCCCTCCCACACCCCCATGTACACTCTCCCCTATCACTGACTCTACCCACCCATTTAATCCCCTCCCACACCCCCATGTACACTCTCCCCCTATCACTGACTCTACCCACCCATTTAATCCCCTCCCACATCCCCATGTACACTCTCCCCCTTTCATTGACTCTACCCACCCATTTAAGCCCCACCCACACCCTCATGTACACTCTCCCCCTATCACTGACTCTACCCACCCATTTAATCCCCCTCCCACATCCCCATGTACACTCTCCCCCTATCACTGACTCTACCCACCCATTTAATCCCCTCCCACATTCCCAACTGCAGACAAAACACTCGATACCATCCGCTCTTACCTTTCGATACTATGGGTGACACTCCTGCTGCAGGCTGTGCACCTGCCCCTGGTGAAAAGAAGAGGGTTCATATTTAGCTTTCTAGTCACTTATTTTCACAGGATGTGGGTGTCGCTGGCCGGGCCCAGCATTTATTGCCCGTCCCTAATTGCCCCCTTTAGAAGGTGGGGGGTGAGCCGCCTTCTTGAGCCGCTGCAGTCCCCGTGTGGTGTAGGTACACCCACGGTGCTGTTAGGGAGGGAGTTCCAGGATTTTGTCCCCGTGTGGTGTAGGTACACCCACGGCGCTGTTAGGGAGGGAGTTCCAGGATTTTGTCCCGTGTGGTGTAGGTACACCCACGGCGCTGTTAGGGAGGGAGTTCCAGGATTTTGTCCCGTGTGGTGTAGGTACACCCACGGCGCTGTTAGGGAGGGAGTTCCAGGATTTTGTCCCCTGTGGTGTAGGTACACCCACAGCGCTGTTAGGGTGGGAGTTCCAGGTTTTTGTCCCGTGTGGTGTAGGTACACCCACGGCGCTGTTAGGGAGGGAGTTCCAGGATTTTGTCCGTGTGGTGTAGGTACACCCACGGTGCTGTTAGGGAGGGAGTTCCAGGATTTTGATTCCAGCGACAGTGAAGGAACGGCCGATATATTTCCAAGTCGGGATGGTGAGTGGCTCGGAGAGGAACTTCCAGGTGGTGGTGTTCCCCATGTGTCTGCTGCCCTCGTCCTTCTAGACGGTAGAGGAGGTGGATTTGGGCAGCGCTGTCGAAGGAGCCTTGGTGAGTTGCTGCAGTGCATCTTGTAGATGGTACACACACTGCTGCTACTGTGCGTCGGTGGTGGAGGGAGTGAATGTTTGTGGATGGGGTGCCGATCGAGCGGGGGGCTGCTTTGTCCTGGACGGTGTCGAGCTTCTTGAGTGTTGTGGGAGCTGCAGTCATCCAGGCAAGTGGGGAGTGTCCCATCACACTCCTGACTGGTGCCTTGTAGATGGTGGACAGGCTTTGGGGGAGTCAGGAGGTGAGTTACTCTCCGCAGGATTCCCAGCCTCTGACCTGCTCTTGTAGCCACAGTATTTATATGGCTGGTCCAGTTCAGTTTCTGGTCAATGGTAACCCCCAGGATGTTGATAGTGGGGGATTCAGTGATGGTGATACCATTGAGCATCAAGTGTGCGATGGTTGGGTTCTCTTTTGCTGGAGATGGCCATTGCCTGACACTCGTGTGGGGTAAATGTTACTCACCGCTTGTCAGCCCCGAGCCTGGATATTGAGCACGTAGGGACAAGTTTAAACAAGTTCCTGAAGATCACAACAGTAGATCATCTCTGGTAACCTTACTGAGACCCTCAACCATGGTCCTCCCAGGTATAACTTTATTAACAACACCCAGCCAGGGTCCTCCCAGGTATAACTTTATTAACAACACCCAACCATGGTCCTCCCAGGTATAACTTTATTAACAACACCCAACCATGGTCCTCCCAGGTATAACTTTATTAACAACACCCAACCATGGTCCTCCCAGGTATAACTTTATTAACAACACCCAACCATGGTCCTCCCAGGTATAACTTTATTAACAACACCCAACCATGGTCCTCCCAGGTATAACTTTATTAACAACACCCAACCATGGTCCTCCCAGGTATAACTTTATTAACAACACCCAACCATGGTCCTCCCAGGTATAACTTTATTAACAACACCCAACCATGGTCCTCCCAGGTATAACTTTATTAACAACACCCAACCATGGTCCTCCCAGGTATAACTTTATTAACAACACCCAACCATGGTCCTCCCAGGCATAACTTTATTAACAACACCCAACCATGGTCCTCCCAGGTATAACTTTATTAACAACCCCAACCACAGTCCTCACAGGTATAATTTTATTAACAATCCCAAACACGGTCCTCCCAGATATAACTTTATTAACAACCCCAACCATGGTCATCCCAGATATAACTTTATTAACAACCCCAACCACAGTCCTCACAGGTATAACTTTATTAACAACCCCAACCACAGTCCTCACAGGTATAACTTTATTAACAATCCCAACCACGGTCATCCCAGATATAACTTTATTAACAATCCCAACCACGGTCATCCCAGATATAACTTTATTAACAACCCCAACCACGGTCATCCCACATATAACTTTATTAACAACCCCAACCACGGTCATCCCAGATATAACTTTATTAACAATCCCAAACACGGTCCTCCCAGATATAACTTTATTAACAATCCCAAACACGGTCATCCCAGATATAACTTTATTAACAACCCCAACCACAGTCCTCACAGGTATAACTTTATTAACAATCCCAAACACGGTCATCCCAGATATAACTTTATTAACAACCCCAACCATGGTCATCCCAGATATAACTTTATTAACAGCCCCAACCATGGTCATCCCAGATATAACTTTATTAACAACCCCAAACCATGGTCCTCCCAGATATAACTTTATTAACAACCCCAACCACGGTCATCCCAGATATAACTTTATTAACAGCCCCAACCATGGTCATCCCAGATATAACTTTATTAACAACCCCAACCACGGTCATCCCAGATATAACTTTATTAACAACCCCAACCACGGTCATCCCAGATATAACTTTATTAACAACCCCAACCATGGTCATCCCAGATATAACTTTATTAACAGCCCCAACCATGGTCATCCCAGATATAACTTTATTAACAGCCCCAACCATGGTCATCCCAGATATAACTTTATTAACAACCCCAACCACGGTCATCCCAGATATAACTTTATTAACAACCCCAACCACAGTCATCCCAGATATAACTTTATTAACAACCCCAATTATGACAACCATGCCAGTTGTCCGTGTGCCCTCCTAACACACAAACACTCATTGGTTGGTCCTTGCCCATCACAACAACCCCCACCCCGAACCTTGCCCGCTTACCACGCATCATTGAAGGCAGCAACATATGGCCCAGTCCTCCATTGGCACGGGAGGGCACTCCTGGGGAGAGGAGAAAGGACAAATCTCAGTGTATTCAAATTCACACTTGGGCAGAACCAAAGCACAGAGTCTCCATCACTGCCCAGTGTCCTCTGTCACTGCCCAGTGTCCTCCATCACTGCCCAGTGCCCCCTGTCACTGCCCAGCGCCCCCATCACTGCCCAGCGACCCCTATCACTGCCCAGCGCCCTCTATCACTGCCCAGTGTCCCTATCACTGCCCAGTGTCCTCCATCACTGCCCAGTGTCCTCCAACACTGCCCATCGACCCCTATCACTGCCCAGCGCCCCCTATCACTGCCCAGCGTCCTCTGTCACTGCCCAGTGTCCCCCGTCACTGCCCAGCGCCCCCTATCACTGCCCAGCGCCCCCTATCACTGCCCAGTGCCCCTATCACTGCCCAGTGTCCTCTGTCACTGCCCAGTGTCCTCCGTCACTGCCCAGCGCCCCCTATCACTGCCCAGTGCCCCCATCACTGCCCAGCGCCCTCTGTCACTGCCCAGCGCCCTCTATCACTGCCCAGCGCCCTCTATCACTGCCCAGTGCACCCTATCACTGCCCAGCGCCCTCTATCACTGCCCAGTGTCCCTATCACTGCCCAGTGTCCTCCATCACTGCCCAGTGTCCTCCAACACTGCCCAGCGACCCCTATCACTGCCCAGCGCCCCCTATCACTTCCCAGCGTCCTCTGTCACTGCCCTGTGTCCCCCGTCACTGCCCAGCGCCCCCTATCACTGCCCAGCGCCCCCTATCACTGCCCACTGCCCCTATCACTGCCCAGTGTCCTCTGTCACTGCCCAGTGTCCTCCGTCACTGCCCAGTGCCCCCATCACTGCCCAGCGCCCCCTGTCACTGCCCAGCGCCCTCTGTCACTGCCCAGTGTCCTCCGTCACTGCCCAGCGCCCCCTATCACTGCCCAGTGGCCCCGTCACTGCCCAGCGCCCCCGTCACTGCCCAGCGCCCTCGTCACTGCCCAGCGTCCTCTGTCACTGCCCAGCGTCCTCTGTCACTGCCCAGCGCCCTCTGTCACTGCCCAGCAGCCACTATCACTGCCCAGCGCCCTCTATCACTGCCCAGTGCCCTCTATCACTGCCCAGTGTCCTCTATCACTGCCCAGTGTCCTCTATCACTGCCCAGCGCCCCTATCACTGCCCAGCACCCCTATCACTGCCCAGTGTCCTCTATCACTGCCCAGTGTCCCTATCACTGCCCAGCGTCCTCTGTCACTGCCCAGTGTCCTCTGTCACTGCCCAGTGCCCCCTATCACTGCCCAGTGCCCTCTATCACTGCCCAGCGTCCCTATCACTGCCCAGCGCCCTCTATCACTGCCCAGTGTCCTCTATCACTGCCCAGTGTCCTCTATCACTGCCCAGCGCCCCTATCACTGCCCAGCGCCCCAATCACTGCCCAGCGCCCCTATCACTGCCCAGTGTCCTCTATCACTGCCCAGTGTCCTCTATCACTGCCCAGTGCCCTCTATCACAGCCCAGCCCCCCCTATCGCTGCCCAGTGCCCTCTATCACTGCCCAGCTCCCCCTATCACTGCCCAGCGCCCCCTATCACTGTCCAGCGCCCACTATCACTGCCCAGCGCCCTCTATCACTGCCCAGTGCCCCCATCACTGCCCAGTGCCCTCCATCACTGCCCAGTGCCCTCTATCACTGCCCAGTGCCCTCTATCACTGCCCAGCAACCCTGTCACTGCCCAGTGTCCTCTGTCACTGCCCAGTGTCCTCTATCACTGCCCAGTGCCCCGATCACTGCCCAGTGCCCTCTATCACTGCCTAGTGCCCCCATCACTGCCCAGTGCCCCTATCACTGCCCAGCATCCTCTGTCACTGCCCAGCGTCCTCTGTCACTGCCCAGTGCCCTCTATCACTGCCCAGTGTCCCTATCACTGCCCAGCGTCCTCTATCACTGCCCAGTGTCCCCTATCACTGCCCAGTGTCCCTATCACTGCCCAGCACCCCATCACTGCCCAGCGCCCCTATCACTGCCCAGTGCCCCTATGACTGTCCAGTGTCCTCTGTCACTGCCCAGTGCCCCCTATCACTGCCCAGCACCCCCCCATCATTGCCCAGCGCCCTCTATCACTGCCCAGCGCCCCATCACTGTCCAGTGTCCTCTATCACTGCCCAGCGCCCCTATCACTGCCCAGCGCCCCTATCACTGTCCAGTGTCCTCTGTCACTGCCCAGTGCCCCCTATCACTGCCCAGCGCCCTCTATCACTGCCCAGCGACCTCTATCACTGCCCAGCGCCCTTTATCACTGCCCAGCGCCCTCTATCACTGCCCAGTGTCCCCTGTCACTGCCCAGCGCCCCCTATCACTGCCCAGCGCCCTCTATCACTGCCCAGTGCCCCCATCACTGCCCAGTGCCCCCATCACTGCCCAGTGCCCCTATCACTGCCCAGTGCCCTCTATCTCTGCCCAGCGCCCCCTGTCACTGCCCAGCGCCCCCCGTCACTGCCCACCGCCCCCCGTCACTGCCCAGTGCCCTCTATCACTGCCCAGTGTCCTCTATCAATGCCCAGCGCCCCCATCACTGCCCAGCGCCCCCTATCACTGCCCAGCGCCCCCTATCACTGCCCAGCGCCCCCTATCACTGCCCAGCGTCCTCTATCACTGCCCAGCGTCCTCTATCACTGCCCAGTGTCCTCTATCAATGCCCAGCGCCCCCATCACTGCCCAGCGCCCCCTATCACTGCCCAGCGCCCCCTATCACTGCCCAGCGCCCCCTATCACTGCCCAGCGTCCTCTATCACTGCCCAGCGTCCTCTATCACTGCCCAGTGTCCCTATCACTGCCCAGCGCCCTCTATCACTGCCCAGTGCCCCCACTGCCCAGCGCCCCCTATCACTGCCCAGTGCCCTCTATCACTGCCCAGTGCCCCTATCACTGCCCAGCGCCCCTATCACTGCCCAGTGTCCTCTATCACTGCCCAGTGTCCTCTATCACTACCCAGCGTCCCTATCACTGCCCAGCGCCCCTATCACTGCCCAGTGTCCTCTATCACTACCCAGCGCCCCTATCACTGCCCAGCGCCCCTATCACTGCCCAGCACCCCTATCACTGCCCAGTGTCCCTATCACTGCCCAGCGTCCTCTGTCACTGCCCAGCGTCCTCTGTCACTGCCCAGCATCCTCTGTCACTGCCCAGCGCCCTCTATCACTGCCCAGCGCCCCCTATCACTGCCCAGTGCCCCCATCACTGCCCAGTGCCCTCTATCACTGCCCAGCCCCCCCATCACTGCCCAGCAGCCACTATCACTGCCCAGCGCCCTCTATCACTGCCCAGCGCCCTCTATCACTGCCCAGCGCCCACTATCACTGCACAGCGACCCTATCACTGCCCAGTGCCCCCATCACTGCCCAGTGCCCCCATCACTGCCCAGTGCCCCCATCACTGCCCAGTGCCCTCTATCACTGCCCAGTGCCCCCATCACTGCCCAGTGCCCCCATCACTGCCCAGTGCCCTCTATCACTGCCCAGCCCCCCCATCACTGCCCAGCAGCCACTATCACTGCCCAGCGCCCTCTATCACTGCCCAGCGCCCTCTATCACTGCCCAGCGCCCCCTATCACTGTCCAGCGCCCACTATCACTGCCCAGCGCCCCCTATCACTGCCCAGCGCCCCCTATCACTGCCCAGTGCCCCCATCACTGCCCAGTGCCCCCATCACTGCCCAGCGCCCTCTATCACTGCCCAGCGCACCCCATCACTGCCCAGTGCCCTCTATCACTGCCCAGTGCCCTCTATCACTGCCCAGCACCCCTGTCACTGCCCAGTGTCCTCTGTCACTGCCCAGTGTCCTCTATCACTGCCCAGTGCCCCTATCACTGCCCAGTGCCCTCTATCACTGCCCAGTGCCCCCATCACTGCCCAGTGCCCCTATCACTGCCCAGCATCCTCTGTCACTGCCCAGCGTCCTCTGTCACAGCCCAGTGCCCTCTATCACTGCCCAGTGCCCCCTATCACTGTCCAGCGCCCACTATCACTGCCCAGCGCCCCCTATCACTGCCCAGCGCCCCCTATCACTGCCCAGTGCCCCCATCACTGCCCACTGCCCCCATCAATGCCCAGCGCCCTCTATCACTGCCCAGCGCACCCCATCACTGCCCAGTGCCCTCTATCACTGCCCAGTGCCCTCTATCACTGCCCAGCACCCCTGTCACTGCCCAGTGTCCTCTGTCACTGCCCAGTGTCCTCTGTCACTGCCCAGTGTCCTCTGTCACTGCCCAGTGTCCTCTATCACTGCCCAGTGCCCCCTATCACTGCCCAGCGTCCCTATCACTGCCCAGCGCCCCTATCACTGCCCAGCGCCCTCTATCACTGCCCAGTGTCCTCTATCACTGCCCAGTGTCCTCTATCACTGCCCAGCGCCCCTATCACTGCCCAGCGCCCCTATCACTGCCCAGCGCCCCTATCACTGCCCAGTGTCCTCTATCACTGCCCAGTGCCCTCTATCACAGCCCAGCCCCCCCTATCGCTGCCCAGTGCCCTCTATCACTGCCCAGCTCCCCCTATCACTGCCCAGCGCCCCCTATCACTGTCCAGCGCCCCCTATCACTGTCCAGCGCCCACTATCAGTGCCCAGCGCCCTCTATCACTGCCCAGTGCCCCCATCACTGCCCAGTGCCCTCCATCACTGCCCAGTGCCCTCTATCACTGCCCAGTGCCCTCTATCACTGCCCAGCAACCCTGTCACTGCCCAGTGTCCTCTGTCACTGCCCAGTGTCCTCTATCACTGCCCAGTGCCCCTATCACTGCCCAGTGCCCTCTATCACTGCCTAGTGCCCCCATCACTGCCCAGTGCCCCTATCACTGCCCAGCATCCTCTGTCACTGCCCAGCGTCCTCTGTCACTGCCCAGTGCCCTCTATCACTGCCCAGTGTCCCTATCACTGCCCAGCGTCCTCTATCACTGCCCAGTGTCCCCTATCACTGCCCAGTGTCCCTATCACTGCCCAGCACCCCATCACTGTCCAGTGTCCTCTATCACTGCCCAGCGCCCCTATCACTGCCCAGTGCCCCTATCACTGTCCAGTGTCCTCTGTCACTGCCCAGTGCCCCCTATCACTGCCCAGCGCCCCCCCATCATTGCCCAGCGCCCTCTATCACTGCCCAGCGCCCCATCACTGTCCAGTGTCCTCTATCACTGCCCAGCGCCCCTATCACGGCCCAGCGCCCCTATCACTGTCCAGTGTCCTCTGTCACTGCCCAGTGCCCCCTATCACTGCCCAGCGCCCTCTATCACTGCCCAGCGCCCTTTATCACTGCCCAGCGCCCTCTATCACTGCCCAGTGTCCCCTGTCACTGCCCAGCGCCCCCTATCACTGCCCAGCGCCCTCTATCACTGCCCAGTGCCCCCATCACTGCCCAGTGCCCCCATCACTGCCCAGTGCCCCTATCACTGCCCAGTGCCCTCTATCTCTGCCCAGCGCCCCCTGTCACTGCCCAGCGCCCCCCGTCACTGCCCACCGCCCCCCGTCACTGCCCAGTGCCCTCTATCACTGCCCAGTGTCCTCTATCAATGCCCAGCGCCCCCATCACTGCCCAGCGCCCCCTATCACTGCCCAGCGCCCCCTATCACTGCCCAGCGCCCCCTATCACTGCCCAGCGTCCTCTATCACTGCCCAGCGTCCTCTATCACTGCCCAGTGTCCCTATCACTGCCCAGCGCCCTCTATCACTGCCCAGTGGCCCCACTGCCCAGCGCCCCCTATCACTGCCCAGTGCCCTCTATCACTGCCCAGCGCCCCTATCACTGCCCAGCGCCCATATCACTGCCCAGTGTCCTCTATCACTGCCCAGTGTCCCTATCACTACCCAGCGTCCCTATCACTGCCCAGTGTCCTCTATCACTACCCAGCGCCCCTATCACTGCCCAGCGCCCCTATCACTGCCCAGCGCCCCTATCACTGCCCAGTGTCTCTATCACTGCCCAGCGTCCTCTGTCACTGCCCAGCGTCCTCTGTCACTGCCCAGCATCCTCTGTCACTGCCCAGCGCCCTCTATCACTGCCCAGCGCCCCCTATCACTGCCCAGTGCCCCCATCACTGCCCAGTGCCCTCTATCACTGCCCAGCCCCCCCATCACTGCCCAGCAGCCACTATCACTGCCCAGCGCCCTCTATCACTGCCCAGCGCCCTCTATCACTGCCCAGCGCCCACTATCACTGCACAGCGCCCCCTATCACTGCCCAGTGCCCCCATCACTGCCCAGTGCCCCCATCACTGCCCAGTGCCCCCATCACTGCCCAGTGCCCCCATCACTGCCCAGTGCCCTCTATCACTGCCCAGTGCCCCCATCACTGCCCAGTGCCCCCATCACTGCCCAGTGCCCTCTATCACTGCCCAGCCCCCCCATCACTGCCCAGCAGCCACTATCACTGCCCAGCGCCCTCTATCACTGCCCAGCGCCCTCTATCACTGCCCAGCGCCCCCTATCACTGTCCAGCGCCCACTATCACTGCCCAGCGCCCCCTATCACTGCCCAGCGCCCCCTATCACTGCCCAGTGCCCCCATCACTGCCCAGTGCCCCCATCACTGCCCAGCGCCCTCTATCACTGCCCAGCGCACCCCATCACTGCCCAGTGCCCTCTATCACTGCCCAGTGCCCTCTATCACTGCCCAGCACCCCTGTCACTGCCCAGTGTCCTCTGTCACTGCCCAGTGTCCTCTATCACTGCCCAGTGCCCCTATCACTGCCCAGTGCCCCCATCACTGCCCAGTGCCCTCTATCACTGCCCAGTGCCCCCATCACTGCCCAGTGCCCCTATCACTGCCCAGCATCCTCTGTCACTGCCCAGTGTCCTGTGTCACTGCCCAGTGCCCTCTATCACTGCCCAGTGTCCCTATCACTGCCCAGCGTCCTCTATCACTGCCCAGCGTCCCCTATCACTGCCCAGTGTCCCTATCACTGCCCAGCGCCCCATCACTGTCCAGTGTCCTCTATCACTGCCCAGCGCACCCCATCACTGCCCAGTGCCCTCTATCACTGCCCAGTGCCCTCTATCACTGCCCAGCACCCCTGTCACTGCCCAGCACCCCTGTCACTGCCCAGTGTCCTCTGTCACTGCCCAGTGTCCTCTGTCACTGCCCAGTGCCCCTATCACTGCCCAGTGCCCCTATCACTGCCCAGTGCCCTCTATCACTGCCCAGTGCCCCCATCACTGCCCAGTGCCCCTATCACTGCCCAGCGTCCTCTGTCACTGCCCAGTGTCCTCTGTCACTGCCCAGTGCCCTCTATCACTGCCCAGTGCCCCCTATCACTGCCCAGCGCCCCCTATCACTGCCCAGTGCCCCCATCACTGCCCACTGCCCCCATCACTGCCCAGCGCCCTCTATCACTGCCCAGCGCACCCCATCACTGCCCAGTGCCCTCTATCACTGCCCAGTGCCCTCTATCACTGCCAAGCACCCCTGTCACTGCCCAGTGTCCTCTGTCACTGCCCAGTGTCCTCTATCACTGCCCAGTGCC
The DNA here is from genome assembly GCA_026770705.1 of Isurus oxyrinchus. Taxonomy (NCBI): domain Eukaryota; kingdom Metazoa; phylum Chordata; class Chondrichthyes; order Lamniformes; family Lamnidae; genus Isurus; species Isurus oxyrinchus. Next base: position 23,334 of record JANJGN010002443.1, read on the forward strand.
CCTATCACTGCCCAGTGTCCCTATCACTGCCCAGCGTCCTCTATCACTGCCCAGTGTCCCCTATCACTGCCCAGTGTCCCTATCACTGCCCAGCGCCCCATCACTGTCCAGTGTCCTCTATCACTGCCCAGCGCCCCTATCACTGCCCAGCGCCCCTATCACTGTCCAGTGTCCTCTGTCACTGCCCAGTGCCCCCTATCACTGCCCAGCGCCCCCTATCACTGCCCAGTGCCCTCTATCACTGCCCAGTGTCCTCTATCACTGCCCAGCGCCCCCTATCACTGCCCAGCGCCCCCTATCACTGCCCAGCGCCCCCTATCACTGCCCAGCGCCCCCTATCACTGCCCAGTGTCCTCTATCACTGCCCAGCGTGCTCTATCACTGCCCAGTGTCCCTATCACTGCCCAGCGCCCTCTATCACTGCCCAGTGCCCCCATCACTGCCCAGCGCCCCCATCACTGCCCAGCGCCCCCATCACTGCCCAGTGCCCTCTATCACTGCCCAGTGTCCTCTATCACTACCCAGCGCCCCTATCACTGCCCAGCGCCCCTATCACTGCCCAGCACCCCTATCACTGCCCAGTGTCCTCTATCACTGCCCAGTGTCCCTATCATTGCCCAGCCTCCTCTGTCACTGCCCAGCATCCTCTGTCACTGCCCAGCATCCTCTGTTACTGCCCAGCGCCCTCTATCACTGCCCAGCGCCCCCTATCACTGCCCAGTGCCCCCATCACTGCCCAGTGCCCTCTATCACTGCCCAGCCCCCCCATCACTGCCCAGCAGCCACTATCACTGCCCAGCGCCCCCTATCACTGCCCAGTGCCCCCATCACTGCCCAGTGCCCTCTATCACTGCCCAGCCCCCCCATCACTGCCCAGCAGCCACTATCACTGCCCAGTGCCCCCATCACTGCCCAGTGCCCCTATCACTGCCCAGCATCCTCTGTCACTGCCCAGTGTCCTCTGTCACTGCCCAGTGTCCTCTGTCACTGCCCAGTGCCCTCTATCACTGCCCAGTGCCCCCTATCACTGTCCAGCGCCCACTATCACTGCCCAGCGCCCCCTATCACTGCCCAGCGCCCCCTATCACTGCCCAGTGCCCCCATCACTGCCCACTGCCCCCATCACTGCCCAGCGCCCTCTATCACTGCCCAGCGCACCCCATCACTGCCCAGTGCCCTCTATCACTGCCCAGTGCCCTCTATCACTGCCCAGCACCCCTGTCACTGCCCAGTGTCCTCTGTCACTGCCCAGGTGTCCTCTATCACTGCCAGTGCCCCTATCACTGCCCAGTGCCCCTATCACTGCCCAGTGCCCTCTATCACTGCCCAGTGCCCCCTATCACTGCCCAGCATCCTCTGTCACTGCCCAGTGTCCTGTGTCACTGCCCAGTGCCCTCTATCACTGCCCAGTGTCCCCTATCACTGCCCTGCGTCCTCTATCACTGCCCAGCGTCCCCTATCACTGCCCAGTGTCCCTATCACTGCCCAGCGCCCCATCACTGTCCAGTGTCCTCTATCACTGCCCAGCGCACCCCATCACTGCCCAGTGCCCTCTATCACTGCCCAGTGCCCTCTATCACTGCCCAGCACCCCTGTCACTGCCCAGCACCCCTGTCACTGCCCAGTGTCCTCTGTCACTGCCCAGTGTCCTCTGTCACTGCCCAGTGCCCCTATCACTGCCCAGTGCCCCTATCACTGCCCAGTGCCCCCATCACTGCCCAGTGCCCCTATCACTGCCCAGCGTCCTCTGTCACTGCCCAGTGTCCTCTGTCACTGCCCAGTGCCCTCTATCACTGCCAGTGCCCCCTATCACTGCCCAGCGCCCCCTATCACTGCCCAGTGCCCCCATCACTGCCCACTGCCCCCCATCACTGCCCAGCGCCCTCTATCACTGCCCAGCGCACCCCATCACTGCCCAGTGCCCTCTATCACTGCCCAGTGCCCTCTATCACTGCCCAGCACCCTGTCACTGCCCAGTGTCCTCTGTCACTGCCCAGTGTCCTCTATCACTGCCCAGTACCCCTATCACTGCCCAGTGTCCCTATCACTGCCCAGCGTCCTCTATCACTGCCCAGTGTCCCCTATCACTGCCCAGTGTCCCTATCACTGCCCAGCGCCCCATCACTGTCCAGTGTCCTCTATCACTGCCCAGCGCCCCTATCACTGCCCAGCGCCCCTATCACTGTCCAGTGTCCTCTGTCACTGCCCAGTGCCCCCTATCACTGCCCAGCGCCCCCTATCACTGCCCAGTGCCCTCTATCACTGCCCAGTGTCCCCTATCACTGCCCAGCGCCCCCTATCACTGCCCAGCGCCCCCTATCACTGCCCAGCGCCCCCTATCACTGCCCAGTGTCCTCTATCACTGCCCAGCGTGCTCTATCACTGCCCAGTGTCCCTATCACTGCCCAGCGCCCTCTATCACTGCCCAGTGCCCCCATCACTGCCCAGCGCCCCCATCACTGCCCAGTGCCCTCTATCACTGCCCAGTGTCCTCTATCACTACCCAGCGCCCCTATCACTGCCCAGCGCCCCTATCACTGCCCAGCACCCCTATCACTGCCCAGTGTCCTCTATCACTGCCCAGTGTCCCTATCACTGCCCAGCCTCCTCTGTCACTGCCCAGCATCCTCTGTCACTGCCCAGCATCCTCTGTCACTGCCCAGCGCCCTCTATCACTGCCCAGCGCCCCCTATCACTGCCCAGTGCCCCCATCACTGCCCAGTGCCCTCTATCACTGCCCAGCCCCCCCATCACTGCCCAGCAGCCACTATCACTGCCCAGCGCCCTCTATCACTGCCCAGCGCCCTCTATCACTGTCCAGCGCCCACTATCACTGCCCAGCGCCCCCTATCACTGCCCAGCGCCCTCTATCACTGCCCAGCGCCCTCTATCACTGCCCAGCGCCCTCTATCACTGCCCAGCGCCCCCTATCACTGCCCAGTGCCCCCATCACTGCCCAGCATCCCCTGTCACTGCCCAGCGCCCCCTATCACTGCCCAGCGCCCTCTATCACTGCCCAGCGCCCCCTATCACTGCCCAGTGCCCCCTATCTCTGCCCAGTGCCCCCTATCTCTGCCCAGTGCCCCCTATCTCTGCCCAGTGCCCACATCACTGCCCAGTGCCCACATCTCTGCCCAGAGTTTCTATCACTGCCCAGCGCCCCCCCATCTCGGCCCAGTGCCCCCCCATCTCGGCCCAGTGCCCCCCCATCTCGGCCCAGTGCCCCCCATCACGGCCCAGCGTCTCCTATCACTACCCAGCACTCCCTATCTCTTTCCAGCTCCCCCTATCACTGTCCAGCTCCCACTATCTGCCCAGCGCCCCTATCTCTGCCCAGTGCCCCCTATCTTTGTCCAGCGCCCCTTTATCACCACCCAGCACCCCCTATCTCTTTCCAGCGCCGCCTATCACTGCCCAACGCCCCCTATACCTGCCCAGCTCCCCTACCTCTGCCCAGCTCTCCTACCTCTGCCCAGCTCCCCCTATCACTGCCCAGCTCCCCCTATCACTGCCCAGCTCCCCCTACCTCTGCCCAGCACCCTGTATCAGTGCCCAGTGCCCTCTATCACTGCCCAGCGCCCTTTATCATTGCCCAGCGCCCCTATCAGTATCCAGCTCCCCTACCTCTGCCCAGTGCCCCCTATCTCTGCCAGCGCCCCCTATCTCTGCCCAGTGCCCCCTATCTCTGCCCAGCACCCATTATCAGTGCCCAGCGCCCATCACTGCCCAGTGCCCCGTATCTCTGTCCAGTGCCCTCTATCTCTGCCCAGCGTCCTCTATCACTGCCCAGCGCCCTCTATCACTGCCCAGCGCCCCCTATCACTACCCTGCGCCCCCCATCACTGCCCAGTGCCCCCATCACTGCCCAGTGCCCCCCATCACTGCCCAGTGCCCCTATCTCTGCCCAGCGCCCCCTATCACTGCCCAGTGCCCCCATCACTGCCCAGTGCCCCGTATCTCTGCCCAGTGCCCCTATCTCTGCCCAGCTCCCCCATCACTGTCCAGCGACCCCTATCTCTGTACAGCGCCCCCTATCACTGCCCAGCTCCCCCTATCAATGCCCAGTGCCCCCCATCACTGCCCAGTGCCCCCATCACTGCCCAGTGCCCCCCATCACTGCCCAGTGCCCCTATCTCTGCCCAGCGCCCCCTATCACTGCCCAGTGCCCCCATATCTGCCCAGCACCCCCATCACTGCCCAGCGCCCCCATCACTGCCCAGTGACCCCTATCTCTGCCCAGTGACCCCTATCTCTGCCCAGTGCCCCTATCTCTGCCCAGCACCCCCTATCACTGCCCAGTGCCCCCATATCTGCCCAGCACCCCCATCACTGCCCAGCGCCCCCATCACTGCCCAGTGCCCCCTATCACTGCCCAGCGCCCCCTATCCCTGCCCAGCTCCATCATTGCCCAGCGCCCTCTATCACTGCCCAGCGCCCTCTATCACTGCCCAGTGTTTCTATCACTGCCCAGCGCCCTCTATCACTGCCCAGCGCCCTCTATCACTGCCCAGCGCCCTCTATCACTGCCCAGCGCCCTCTATCTCTGCCCAGCACCCCCTATCACTGCCCAGCGCCCCCTATCACTGCCCAGCACCCCCTATCACTGCCCAGCACCCCCTATCACTGCCCACCGCCCCCTATCACTGCCCAGCGCCCCCTATCACTGCCCAGCGCCCTCTATCACTGCCCAGCGCCCTCTATCACTGCCCAGCGCCCCCTATCACTGCCCAGCGCCCCCTATCACTGCCCAGCGCCCCCTATCACTGCCCAGCGCCCCCTATCACTTCCCAGCGCCCTCTATCACTGCCCAGCGACCCCTATCACTGCCCAGCGCCCTCTATCACTGCCCAGTGCCCTCTATCACTGCTCAGCCCCCCTATCTCTGTACAGCGCCCCCCATCACTGCCCAGCCCCCCCTATCTCTGCCCAGCACCCCCATCTCTGTCCAGCGCCCCCTATCACTGCCCAAGCCCCCCATCTCTGTCCAGCGACCTCTATCACTGCCCAGCGCCCTCTATCACTGCCCAGCGCCCTCCATCACTGCCCAGTGTCCTCCATCACTGCCCAGCCCCCCTATCTCTGTACAGCGCCCCCCCCCATCACTGCCCAGCCCCCCCTATCTCTGCCCAGCACCCCCATCTCTGTCCAGCGCCCTCTATCACTGCCCAAGCCCCCCATCTCTGTCCAGCGACCTCTATCACTGCCCAGCACCCTCTATCACTGCCCAGCGCCCTCCATCACTGCCCAGTGTCCTCCATCACTGCCCAGTGCCCTCTATCACTGCCCAGCCCCCCTATCTCTGTACAGCGCCCCCCATCACTGCCCAGCCCCCCCATCTCTGCCCAGCACCCCCATCTCTGTCCAGCGCCCCCTATCACTGCCCAAGCCCCCCATCTCTGTCCAGCGACCTCTATTGCTGCCCAGCATCCCCCATCACTGCCCAGCACCCCCCATCACTGCCCAGCGCCCCCATCACTGCCCAGCGCCCCCATCACTGCCCAGAGCCCCCATCACTGCCCAGCACCCTCTATCACTGCCCAGCGCCCTCTATCACTGCCCAGCCCCCCCTATCACTGCCCACCGCCCCCTATCACTGCCCAGCGCCCCTATCACTGCCCAGCACCCCTATCACTGCCCAGTGTCCTCTATCACTGCCCAGTGTCCCTATCACTGCCCAGCCTCCTCTGTCACTGCCCAGCCTCCTCTGTCACTGCCCAGCATCCTCTGTCACTGCCCAGCGCCCTCTATCACTGCCCAGCGCCCCCTATCACTGCCCAGTGCCCCCATCACTGCCCAGTGCCCTCTATCACTGCCCAGCCCCCCCATCACTGCCCAGCAGCCACTATCACTGCCCAGCGCCCTCTATCACTGCCCAGCGCCCTCTATCACTGTCCAGCGCCCACTATCACTGCCCAGCGCCCACTATCACTGCCCAGCGCCCACTATCACTGCCCAGCGCCCTCTATCACTGCCCAGCGCCCTCTATCACTGCCCAGCGCCCTCTATCACTGCCCAGCGCCCCCTATCACTTCCCAGTGCCCCCATCACTGCCCAGCATCCCCTGTCACTGCCCAGCGCCCCCTATCACTGCCCAGTGCCCTCTATCACTGCCCAGCGCCCCCTATCACTGCCCAGTGCCCCCTATCTCTGCCCAGTGCCCCCTATCTCTGCCCAGTGCCCCCTATCTCTGCCCAGTGCCCACATCACTGCCCAGTGCCCACATCTCTGCCCAGAGTTTCTATCACTGCCCAGCGCCCCCCCATCTCGGCCCAGTGCCCCCCCATCTCAGCCCAGTGCCCCCCCATCTCGGCCCAGTGCCCCCCATCACGGCCCAGCGTCTCCTATCACTACCCAGCACTCCCTATCTCTTTCCAGCTCCCCCTATCACTGTCCAGCTCCCACTATCTGCCCAGCGCCCCCTATCACTGCCCAGCACCCCCCTATCACTGCCCACCGCCCCCTATCACTGCCCACCGCCCCCTATCACTGCCCAGCGCCCTCTATCACTGCCCCGCGCCCTCTATCACTGCCCAGCGCCCCCCTATCACTGCACAGCGCCCCCTATCACTGCCCAGTGCCCCCTATCACTGCCCAGCGCCCCTATCACTGCCCAGCGCCCCCTATCACTGCCCAGCGCCCCCTATCACTTCCCAGCGCCCACTATCACTGCCCAGCGCCCCCTATCACTGCCCAGCGCCCTCTATCACTGCCCAGTGCCCTCTATCACTGCCCAGTGCCCTCTATCACTTCTCAGCCCCCCTATCTCTGTACAGCGCCCCCCATCACTGCCCAGCCCCCCTATCTCTGTACAGCGTCCCCCCCATCACTGCCCAGCCCCCCCTATCTCTGCCCAGCACCCCCATCTCTGTCCAGCGCCCCCTATCACTGCCCAAGCCCCCCATCTCTGTCCAGCGACCTCTATCACTGCACAGCACCCTCTATCACTGCCCAGCGCCCTCCATCACTGCCCAGTGTCCTCCATCACTGCCCAGTGCCCTCCATCAATGCCCAGTGCCCTCCATCACTGCCCAGCCCCCCTATCTCTGTACAGCGCCCCCCATCACTGCCCAGCCCCCCCATCTCTGCCCAGCACCCCCATCTCTGTCCAGCGCCCCCTATCACTGCCCAAGCCCCCCATCTCTGTCCAGCGACCTCTATCACTGCCCTGCACCCTCTATCGCTGCCCAGCACCCCCCATCACTGCCCAGCGCCCCCCATCACTGCCCAGCGCCCCCATCAATGCCCGGCGCCCCCATCACTGCCCGGCACCCTCTATCACTGCCCGGCACCCTCTATCACTGCCCAGCGCCCTCTATCACTGCCCAGCCCCCCCTATCACTGCCCAGCGCCCCCTATCACTGCCCAGCGCCCTCTATCACTGCCCAGCGCCCTCTGTCACTGCCCAATGTCCTCCGTCACTGCCCACTGCCCCCATCACTGCCCAGCGCCCTCTATCACTGCCCAGCGCACCCCATCACTGCCCAGTGCCCTCTATCACTGCCCAGTGCCCTCTATCACTGCCCAGCAACCCTGTCACTGCCCAGTGTCCTCTGTCACTGCCCAGTGTCCTCTATCACTGCCCAGTGCCCCTATCACTGCCCAGTGCCCCTATCACTGCCCAGTGCCCCATCACTGCCCAGTGCCCCATCACTGCCCAGTGCCCTCTATCACTGCCTAGTGCCCCCATCACTGCCCAGTGCCCCTATCACTGCCCAGTGCCCCATCACTGCCCAGTGCCCCATCACTGCCCAGTGCCCTCTATCACTGCCTAGTGCCCCCATCACTGCCCAGTGCCCCTATCACTGCCCAGCGTCCTCTGTCACTGCCCAGTGTCCTCTGTCACTGCCCAGTGCCCTCTATCACTGCCCAGTGTCCCTACCACTGCCCAGTGTCCCCATCACTGCCCAGCACCCCATCACTGTCCAGTGTCCTCTATCACTGCCCAGCGCCCCTATCACTGTCCAGTGTCCTCTGTCACTGCCCAGTGCCCCCTATCACTGCCCAGCGCCACCCATCACTGCCCAGCGCCCTCTATCACTGCCCAGCGCCCTCTATCACTGCCCAGCGCCCCATCACTGTCCAGTGTCCTCTATCACTGCCCAGCGCCCCTATCACTGCCCAGCGCCCCTATCACTGTCCAGTGTCCTCTGTCACTGCCCAGTGCCCCCTGTCACTGCCCAGCGCCCTCTATCACTGCCCAGCGCCCTCTATCACTGCCCAGCGCCCTCTATCACTGCCCAGTGTCCCCTGTCACTGCCCAGCACCCCCTATCATTGCCCAGCGCCCTCTATCACTGCCCAGTGCCCCCATCACTGCCCAGTGCCCCCATCACTGCCCAGTGCCCCCATCACTGCCCAGTGCCCCCATCACTGCCCAGTGCCCTCTATCTCTGCCCAGCGCCCCCTGTCACTGCCCAGCAACCCTGTCACTGCCCAGTGTCCTCTGTCACTGCCCAGTGTCCTCTATCACTGCCCAGTGCCCCTATCACTGCCCAGTGCCCCTATCACTGCCCAGTGCCCCATCACTGCCCAGTGCCCCATCACTGCCCAGTGCCCTCTATCACTGCCTAGTGCCCCCATCACTGCCCAGTGCCCCTATCACTGCCCAGCGTCCTCTGTCACTGCCCAGTGTCCTCTGTCACTGCCCAGTGCCCTCTATCACTGCCCAGTGTCCCTACCACTGCCCAGTGTCCCCATCACTGCCCAGCACCCCATCACTGTCCAGTGTCCTCTATCACTGCCCAGCGCCCCTATCACTGTCCAGTGTCCTCTGTCACTGCCCAGTGCCCCCTATCACTGCCCAGCGCCCCCCATCACTGCCCAGTGCCCCCATCACTGCCCAGTGCCCCCATCACTGCCCAGTGCCCCCATCACTGCCCAGTGCCCTCTATCTCTGCCCAGCGCCCCCTGTCACTGCCCACCGCCCACGTCACTGCCCACCGCCCACGTCACTGCCCACCGCCCCCCGTCACTGCCCACCGCCCCCCGTCACTGCCCAGTGCCCTCTATCACTGCCCAGTGTCCTCTATCACTGCCAAGCGCCCCCATCACTGCCCAGCGCCCCCTATCACTGCCCAGCGCCCCCTATCACTGCCCAGCGCCCCCTATCACTGCCCAGCGTCCTCTATCACTGCCCAGCGTCCTCTATCAGTGCCCAGTGTCCCTATCACTGCCCAGCGCCCTCTATCACTGCCCAGTGCCCCCATCACTGCCCAGCGCCCCCTATCACTGCCCAGTGCCCTCTATCACTGCCCAGTGTCCTCTATCACTGCCCAGCCCCCCCATCACTGCCCAGCAGCCACTATCACTGCCCAGCGCCCTCTATCACTGCCCAGCGCCCTCTATCACTGCCCAGCGCCCCCTATCACTGTCCAGCGCCCACTATCACTGCCCAGCGCCCCCTATCACTGCCCAGCGCCCCCTATCACTGCCCAGTGCCCCCATCACTGCCCAGTGCCCCCATCACTGCCCAGCGCACTCTATCACTGCCCAGCGCCCTTTATCACTGCCCGGCGCCCTCTATCACTGCCCGGTGCCCCCATCACTGCCCAGCGCCCTCTATCACTGCCCAGCGCACCCTATCACTGCCCAATGTCCTCCGTCACTGCCCACTGCCCCCATCACTGCCCAGCGCCCTCTATCACTGCCCAGCGCACCCCATCACTGCCCAGTGCCCTCTATCACTGCCCAGTGCCCTCTATCAATGCCCAGCACCCCTGTCACTGCCCAGCTCCTCTGTCACTGCCCAGTGTCCTCTGTCACTGCCCAGTGTCCTCTGTCACTGCCCAGTGTCCCTATCACTGCCCAGAGCCCTCTATCACTGCCCAGTGCCCCCATCACTGCCCAGTGCCCCTATCACTGCCCAGCATCCTCTGTCACTGCCCAGTGTCCTCTGTCACTGCCCAGTGCCCTCTATCACTGCCCAGTGTCCCTATCACTGCCCAGCATCCTCTATCACTGCCCAGTGTCCCCTATCACTGCCCAGTGTCCCTATCACTGCCCAGCGCCCCATCACTGTCCAGTGTCCTCTATCACTGCCCAGCGCCCCTATCACTGCCCAGCGCCCCTATCACTGTCCAGTGTCCTCTGTCACTGCCCAGTGCCCCCTATCACTGCCCAGCGCCCCCTATCACTGCCCAGCGCCCTCTATCACTGCCCAGCGCCCCATCACTGTCCAGTGTCCTCTATCACTGCCCAGCGCCCCTATCACTGCCCAGCGCCCCTATCACTGTCCAGTGTCCTCTGTCACTGCCCAGTGCCCCCTATCACTGCCCAGCGCCCTCTATCACTGCCCAGCGACCTCTATCACTGCCCAGCGCCCTTTATCACTGCCCAGCGCCCTCTATCACTGCCCAGCGCCCTCTATCACTGCCCAGTGACCCCTGTCACTGCCCAGCACCCCCTATCACTGCCCAGCGCCCTCTATCACTGCCCAGTGCCCCCATCACTGCCCAGTGCCCCTATCACTGCCCAGTGCCCTCTATCTCTGCCCAGCGCCCCCCGTCACTGCCCACCGCCCCCCGTCACTGCCCAGTGCCCTCTATCACTGCCCAGTGTCCTCTATCACTGCCCATCGCCCCCATCACTGCCCAGCGCCCCCTATCACTGCCCAGCGCCACCTATCACTGCCCAGCGCCCCCTATCACTGCCCAGTGTCCTCTATCACTGCCCAGCGCCCCCTATCACTGCCCAGCACCCCTATCACTGCCCAGCGTCCTCTATCACTGCCCAGCGTCCTCTATCACTGCCCAGTGTCCCTATCACTGCCCAGCGCCCTCTATCACTGCCCAGTGCCCCCATCACTGCCCAGCGCCCCTATCACTGCCCAGTGCCCCTATCACTGCCCAGTGCCCTCTATCTCTGCCCAGCGCCCCCTGTCACTGCCAAGCGCCCCCCGTCACTGCCCACCGCCCCCCATCACTGCCCAGCACCCCCTATCACTGCCCAGCGCCCCCTATCACTGCCCAGTGTCCTCTATCACTGCCCAGCGCCCCCTATCACTGCCCAGCGCCCCCTATCACTGCCCAGCGTCCTCTATCACTGCCCAGCGTCCTCTATCACTGCCCAGCGTCCTCTATCACTGCCCAGTGTCCCTATCACTGCCCAGTGCCCTCTATCACTGCCCAGTGTCCCTATCACTGCCCAGCGTCCTCTATCACTGCCCAGTGTCCCCTATCACTGCCCAGTGTCCCTATCACTGCCCAGCGCCCCATCACTGTCCAGCGCCCCTATCACTGTCCAGTGTCCTCTGTCACTGCCCAGTGCCCCTTATCACTGCCCAGCGCCCTCTGTCACTGCCCAGCGCCCCATCACTGTCCAGTGTCCTCTATCACTGCCCAGCGCCCCTATCACTGCCCAGCGCCCCTATCACTGTCCAGTGTCCTCTGTCACTGCCCAGTGCCCCCTATCACTGCCCAGCGCCCTCTATCACTGCCCAGCGACCTCTATCACTGCCCAGCGCCCTTTATCACTGCCCAGCGCCCTCTATCACTGCCCAGCGTCCCCTGTCACTGCCCAGCACCCCCTATCACTGCCCAGCGCCCTCTATCACTGCCCAGTGCCCCCATCACTGCCCAGTGCCCCTATCACTGCCCAGTGCCCTCTATCTCTGCCCAGCGCCCCCCGTCACTGCCCACCGCCCCCCGTCACTGCCCAGTGCCCTCTATCACTGCCCAGTGTCCTCTATCACTGCCCAGCGCCCCCATCACTGCCCAGCGCCCCCTATCACTGCCCAGCGCCACCTATCACTGCCCAGCGCCCCCTATCACTGCCCAGCGTCCTCTATCACTGCCCAGCGCCCCCTATCACTGCCCAGCGCCCCCTATCACTGCCCAGCGTCCTCTATCACTGCCCAGCGTCCTCTATCACTGCCCAGCGTCCTCTATCACTGCCCAGTGTCCCTATCACTGCCCAGTGCCCCCATCACTGCCCAGCGCCCCTATCACTGCCCAGTGCCCCTATCACTGCCCAGTGCCCTCTATCTCTGCCCAGCGCCCCCTGTCACTGCCCACCGCCCCCCATCACTGCCCAGCGCCCCCTATCACTGCCCAGCGCCCCCTATCACTGCCCAGCGCCCCCTATCACTGCCCAGTGTCCTCTATCACTGCCCAGCGCCCCCTATCACTGCCCAGCGCCCCCTATCACTGCCCAGCATCCTCTATCACTGCCCAGCGTCCTCTATCACTGCCCAGCGTCCTCTATCACTGCCCAGTGTCCCTATCACTGCCCAGTGCCCTCTATCACTGCCCAGTGTCCCTATCACTGCCCAGCGTCCTCTATCACTGCCCAGTGTCCCCTATCACTGCCCAGTGTCCCTATCACTGCCCAGCGCCCCATCACTGTCCAGCGCCCCTATCACTGTCCAGTGTCCTCTGTCACTGCCCAGTGCCCCCTATCACTGCCCAGCGCCCTCTATCACTGCCCAGCGCCCCATCACTGTCCAGTGTCCTCTATCACTGCCCAGCGCCCCTATCACTGCCCAGCGCCCCTATCACTGTCCAGTGTCCTCTGTCACTGCCCAGTGCCCCCTATCACTGCCCAGCGCCCTCTATCACTGCTCAGCGACCTCTATCACTGCCCAGCGCCCTTTATCACTGCCCAGCGCCCTCTATCACTGCCCAGCATCCCCTGTCACTGCCCAGCACCCCCTGTCACTGCCCAGCGCCCTCTATCACTGCCCAGTGCCCCCATCACTGCCCAGTGCCCCCATCACTGCCCAGTGCCCTCTATCTCTGCCCAGCGCCCCCCGTCACTGCCCACCGCCCCCCGTCACTGCCCAGTGCCCTCTATCACTGCCCAGTGTCCTCTATCACTGCCCAGCACCCCCATCACTGCCCAGCGCCCCCTATCACTGCCCAGCGCCACCTATCACTGCCCAGCGCCCCCTATCACTGCCCAGCGTCCTCTATCACTGCCCAGCGCCCCCTATCACTGCCCAGCGCCCCCTATCACTGCCCAGCGTCCTCTATCACTGCCCAGCGTCCTCTATCACTGCCCAGTGTCCCTATCACTGCCCAGTGCCCCCATCACTGCCCAGCGCCCCTATCACTGCCCAGTGCCCTCTATCACTGCCCAGTGCCCCTATCACTGCCCAGTGCCCTCTATCTCTGCCCAGCGCCCCCTGTCACTGCCCAGCGCCCCCCGTCACTGCCCACCGCCCCCCGTCACTGCCCAGCGCCCCCTATCACTGCCCAGCGCCCCCTATCACTGCCCAGCGTCCTCTATCACTGCCCAGCGCCCCCTATCACTGCCCAGCGCCCCCTATCACTGCCCAGCGCCCTCTATCACTGCCCAGTGCCCCCATCACTGCCCAGCGCCCCCTATCACTACCCAGTGCCCTCTATCACTGCCCAGTGCCCTCTATCACTGCCCAGCGCCCTCTATCACTGCCCAGCGCCCCCTATCACTGCCCAGTGCCCCCATCACTGCCCAGTGCCCTCTATCACTGCCCAGCCCCCCCATCACTGCCCAGCAGCCACTATCACTGCCCAGCGCCCTCTATCACTGCCCAGCACCCTCTATCACTGTCCAGCGCCCACTATCACTGCCCAGTGTCCTCCATCACTGCCCAGCCCCCCTATCTCTGTACAGCGCCCCCCCCATCACTGCCCAGCCCCCCCATCTCTGCCCAGCACCCCCATCTCTGTCCAGCGCCCCCTATCACTGCCCAAGCCCCCCATCTCTGCCCAGCGACCTCTATCACTGCCCAGTGCCCTCTCTCACTGCCCAGTGTCCCTACCACTGCCCAGTGTCCCCATCACTGCCCAGCACCCCATCACTGTCCAGTGTCCTCTTTCACTGCCCAGCGCCCCTATCACTGTCCAGTGTCCTCTGTCACTGCCCAGTGCCCCCTATCACTGCCCAGCGCCCCCCATCACTGCCCAGCGCCCTCTATCACTGCCCAGCGCCCTCTATCACTGCCCAGCGCCCCATCACTGTCCAGTGTCCTCTATCACTGCCCAGCGCCCCTATCACTGCCCAGCGCCCCTATCACTGTCCAGTGTCCTCTGTCACTGCCCAGTGCCCCCTGTCACTGCCCAGCGCCCTCTATCACTGCCCAGCGCCCTCTATCACTGCCCAGCGCCCTCTATCACTGCCCAGTGTCCCCTGTCACTGCCCAGCACCCCCTATCACTGCCCAGCGCCCTCTATCACTGCCCAGTGCCCCCATCACTGCCCAGTGCCCCCATCACTGCCCAGTGCCCTCTATCACTGCCCAGCATCCTCTATCACTGCCCAGTGCCCCCATCACTGCCCAGCGCCCCCTATCACTGCCCAGTGCCCTCTATCACTGCCCAGTGTCCTCTATCACTGCCCAGCCCCCCCATCACTGCCCAGCAGCCACTATCACTGCCCAGCGCCCTCTATCACTGCCCAGCGCCCCCTATCACTGTCCAGCGCCCACTATCACTGCCCAGCGCCCCCTATCACTGCCCAGCGCCCCCTATCACTGCCCAGTGCCCCCATCACTGCCCAGTGCCCCCATCACTGCCCAGCGCCCTTTATCACTGCCCAGCGCCCTTTATCACTGCCCGGCGCCCTCTATCACTGCCCGGTGCCCCCATCACTGCCCAGCGCCCTCTATCACTGCCCAGCGCACCCTATCACTGCCCAATGTCCTCCGTCACTGCCCACTGCCCCCATCACTGCCCAGCGCCCTCTATCACTGCCCAGCGCACCCCATCACTGCCCAGTGCCCTCTATCACTGCCCAGTGCCCTCTATCACTGCCCAGTGCCCTCTATCAATGCCCAGCACCCCTGTCACTGCCCAGTGTCCTCTGTCACTGCCCAGTGTCCTCTGTCACTGCCCAGTGTCCTCTATCACTGCCCAGTGTCCTCTATCACTGCCCAGTGCCCCTATCACTGCCCAGAGCCCTCTATCACTGCCCAGTGCCCCCATCACTGCCCAGTGCCCCTATCACTGCCCAGCATCCTCTGTCACTGCCCAGTGTCCTCTGTCACTGCCCAGTGCCCTCTATCACTGCCCAGTGTCCCTATCACTGCCCAGCATCCTCTATCACTGCCCAGTGTCCCCTATCACTGCCCAGTGTCCCTATCACTGCCCAGCGCCCCATCACTGTCCAGTGTCCTCTATCACTGCCCAGCGCCCCTATCACTGCCCAGCGCCCCTATCACTGTCCAGTGTCCTCTGTCACTGCCCAGTGCCCCCTATCACTGCCCAGCGCCCCCTATCACTGCCCAGCGCCCTCTATCACTGCCCAGCGCCCCATCACTGTCCAGTGTCCTCTATCACTGCCCAGCGCCCCTATCACTGCCCAGCGCCCCTATCACTGCCCAGCGCCCCTATCACCGTCCAGTGTCCTCTGTCACTGCCCAGTGCCCCCTATCACTGCCCAGCGCCCTCTATCACTGCCCAGCGACCTCTATCACTGCCCAGCGCCCTTTATCACTGCCCAGCGCCCTCTATCACTGCCCAGTGTCCCCTGTCACTGCCCAGCACCCCCTATCACTGCCCAGCGCCCTCTATCACTGCCCAGTGCCCCCATCACTGCCCAGTGCCCCTATCACTGCCCAGTGCCCTCTATCTCTGCCCAGCGCCCCCCGTCACTGCCCACCGCCCCCCGTCACTGCCCAGTGCCCTCTATCACTGCCCAGTGTCCTCTATCACTGCCCATCGCCCCCATCACTGCCCAGCGCCCCCTATCACTGCCCAGCGCCACCTATCACTGCCCAGCGCCGCCTATCACTGCCCAGTGTCCTCTATCACTGCCCAGCGCCCCCTATCACTGCCCAGCGTCCTCTATCACTGCCCACCGTCCTCTATCACTGCCCAGTGTCCCTATCACTGCCCAGCGCCCTCTATCACTGCCCAGTGCCCCCATCACTGCCCAGCGCCCCTATCACTGCCCAGTGCCCTCTATCACTGCCCAGTGCCCCTATCACTGCCCAGTGCCCCTATCACTGCCCAGTGCCCTCTATCTCTGCCCAGCGCCCCCTGTCACTGCCCAGCGCCCCCCGTCACTGCCCACCGCCCCCCATCACTGCCCAGCGCCCCCCATCACTGCCCAGCGCCCCCTATCACTGCCCAGCGCCCCCTATCACTGCCCAGTGTCCTCTATCACTGCCCAGCGCCCCCTATCACTGCCCAGCGCCCCCTATCACTGCCCAGCGTCCTCTATCACTGCCCAGCGTCCTCTATCACTGCCCAGCGTCCTCTATCACTGCCCAGTGTCCCTATCACTGCCCAGTGCCCTCTATCACTGCCCAGTGTCCCTATCACTGCCCAGCGTCCTCTATCACTGCCCAGTGTCCCCTATCACTGCCCAGTGTCCCTATCACTGCCCAGCGCCCCATCACTGTCCAGCGCCCCTATCACTGTCCAGTGTCCTCTGTCACTGCCCAGTGCCCCCTATCACTGCCCAGCGCCCTCTATCACTGCCCAGCGCCCCATCACTGTCCAGTGTCCTCTATCACTGCCCAGCGCCCCTATCACTGCCCAGGGCCCCTATCACTGTCCAGTGTCCTCTGTCACTGCCCAGTGCCCCCTATCACTGCCCAGCGCCCTCTATCACTGCCCAGCGACCTCTATCACTGCCCAGCGCCCTTTATCACTGCCCAGCGCCCTCTATCACTGCCCAGCGTCCCCTGTCACTGCCCAGCACCCCCTATCACTGCCCAGCGCCCTCTATCACTGCCCAGTGCCCCCATCACTGCCCAGTGCCCCTATCACTGCCCAGTGCCCTCTATCTCTGCCCAGCGCCCCCCGTCACTGCCCACCGCCCACCGTCACTGCCCAGTGCCCTCTATCACTGCCCAGTGTCCTCTATCACTGCCCAGCGCCCCCATCACTGCCCAGCGCCCCCTATCACTGCCCAGCGCCACCTATCACTGCCCAGCGCCCCCTATCACTGCCCAGCGTCCTCTATCACTGCCCAGCGCCCCCTATCACTGCCCAGCGCCCCCTATCACTGCCCAGCGTCCTCTATCACTGCCCAGCGTCCTCTATCACTGCCCAGTGTCCCTATCACTGCCCAGCGCCCTCTATCACTGCCCAGTGCCCCCATCACTGCCCAGCGCCCCTATCACTGCCCAGTGCCCTCTATCACTGCCCAGTGCCCCTATCACTGCCCAGTGCCCTCTATCTCTGCCCAGCGCCCCCTGTCACTGCCCAGCGCCCCCCGTCACTGCCCACCGCCCCCCGTCACTGCCCAGCGCCCCCTATCACTGCCCAGTGTCCTCTATCACTGCCCAGCGCCCCCTATCACTGCCCAGCGCCCCCTATCACTGCCCAGCGTCCTCTATCACTGCCCAGCGTCCTCTATCACTGCCCAGTGTCCCTATCACTGCCCAGCGCCCTCTATCACTGCCCAGTGCCCCCATCACTGCCCAGCGCCCCTATCACTGCCCAGTGCCCTCTATCACTGCCCAGTGCCCCTATCACTGCCCAGTGCCCTCTATCTCTGCCCAGCGCCCCCTGTCACTGCCCAGCGCCCCCCGTCACTGCCCACCGCCCCCCATCACTGCCCAGCACCCCCTATCACTGCCCAGCGCCCCCTATCACTGCCCAGCGCCCCCTATCACTGCCCAGTGTCCTCTATCACTGCCCAGCGCCCCCTATCACTGCCCAGCGCCCCCTATCACTGCCCAGCGTCCTCTATCACTGCCCAGCGTCCTCTATCACTGCCCAGCGTCCTCTATCACTGCCCAGTGTCCCTATCACTGCCCAGTGCCCTCTATCACTGCCCAGTGTCCCTATCACTGCCCAGCGTCCTCTATCACTGCCCAGTGTCCCCTA
Organism: Isurus oxyrinchus; assembly: GCA_026770705.1. NCBI lineage: Eukaryota > Metazoa > Chordata > Chondrichthyes > Lamniformes > Lamnidae > Isurus > Isurus oxyrinchus. The sequence goes on from JANJGN010002443.1 coordinate 41,088, forward strand.
TCACTGCCCAGTGTCCCTATCACTGCCCAGCGCCCCATCACTGTCCAGCGCCCCTATCACTGTCCAGTGTCCTCTGTCACTGCCCAGTGCCCCCTATCACTGCCCAGCGCCCTCTATCACTGCCCAGCGCCCCATCACTGTCCAGTGTCCTCTATCACTGCCCAGCGCCCCTATCACTGCCCAGCGCCCCTATCACTGTCCAGTGTCCTCTGTCACTGCCCAGTGCCCCCTATCACTGCCCAGCGCCCTCTATCACTGCCCAGCGACCTCTATCACTGCCCAGCGCCCTTTATCACTGCCCAGCGCCCTCTATCACTGCCCAGCATCCCCTGTCACTGCCCAGCACCCCCTATCACTTCCCAGCGCCCTCTATCACTGCCCAGTGCCCCCATCACTGCCCAGTGCCCCTATCACTGCCCAGTGCCCTCTATCTCTGCCCAGCGCCCCCCGTCACTGCCCACCGCCCCCCGTCACTGCCCAGTGCCCTCTATCACTGCCCAGTGTCCTCTATCACTGCCCAGCGCCCCCATCACTGCCCAGCGCCCCCTATCACTGCCCAGCGCCACCTATCACTGCCCAGCGCCCCCTATCACTGCCCAGCATCCTCTATCACTGCCCAGCGCCCCCTATCACTGCCCAGCGCCCCCTATCACTGCCCAGCGTCCTCTATCACTGCCCAGCGTCCTCTATCACTGCCCAGTGTCCCTATCACTGCCCAGCGCCCTCTATCACTGCCCAGTGCACCCATCACTGCCCAGCGCCCCTATCACTGCCCAGTGCCCTCTATCACTGCCCAGTGCCCCTATCACTGCCCAGTGCCCTCTATCTCTGCCCAGCGCCCCCTGTCACTGCCCAGCGCCCCCCGTCACTGCCCACCGCCCCCCGTCACTGCCCAGCGCCCCCTATCACTGCCCAGCGCCCCCTATCACTGCCCAGCGTCCTCTATCACTGCCCAGCGCCCCCTATCACTGCCCAGCGCCCTCTATCACTGCCCAGTGCCCCCATCACTGCCCAGCGCCCCCTATCACTGCCCAGTGCCCTCTATCACTGCCCAGTGCCCTCTATCACTGCCCAGCGCCCTCTATCACTGCCCAGTGCCCCCATCACTGCCCAGTGCCCTCTATCACTGCCCAGCCCCCCCATCACTGCCCAGCAGCCACTATCACTGCCCAGCGCCCTCTATCACTGCCCAGCACCCTCTATCACTGTCCAGCGCCCACTATCACTGCCCAGTGTCCTCCATCACTGCCCAGCCCCCCTATCTCTGTACAGCGCCCCCCACATCACTGCCCAGCCCCCCCATCTCTGCCCAGCACCCCCATCTCTGTCCAGCGCCCCCTATCACTGCCCAAGCCCCCCATCTCTGTCCAGCGACCTCTATCACTGCCCAGCACCCTCTATCACTGCCCAGCGCCCTCCATCACTGCCCAGCGTCCTCCATCACTGCCCAGTGCCCTCTATCACTGCCCAGCCCCCCCATCACTGCCCAGCAGCCACTATCACTGCCCAGCGCCCTCTATCACTGCCCAGCGCCCTCTATCACTGCCCAGCGCCCCCTATCACTGCCCAGCGCCCCCTATCACTGCCCAGCGCCCCCTATCACTGCCCAGCGCCCCCTATCACTTCCCAGCGCCCTCTATCACTGCCCAGCGCCCCCTATCACTGCCCAGCGCCCTCTATCACTGCCCAGTGCCCTCTATCACTGCCCAGTGCCCTCTATCACTGCTCAGCCCCCCTATCTCTGCCCAGCTCCATCATTGCCCAGCGCCCTCTATCTCTACCCAGCCCCCTATCACTGCCCAGTGTTTCTATCACTGCCCAGCGCCCTCTATCACTGCCCAGCGCCCTCTATCACTGCCCAGCGCCCTCTATCACTGCCCAGCGCCCTCTATCACTGCCCAGCGCCCCCTATCTCTGCCCAGCACCCCCTATCACTGCCCACCGCCCCCTATCACTGCCCAGCGCCCCCTATCACTGCCCAGCGCCCCCTATCACTGCCCAGCGCCCCCTATCACTGCCCAGCGCCCTCTATCACTGCCCAGCGCCCCCTATCACTGCACAGCGCCCCCTATCACTGCCCAGTGCCCCCTATCACTGCCCAGCGCCCCTATCACTGCCCAGCGCCCCCTATCACTGCCCAGCGCCCCCTATCACTGCCCAGCGCCCCCTATCACTGCCCAGCGCCCTCTATCACTGCCCAGTGCCCTCTATCACTGCCCAGCGCCCCCTATCACTGCACAGCGCCCCCTATCACTGCCCAGTGCCCCCTATCACTGCCCAGCGCCCCTATCACTGCCCAGCGCCCCCTATCACTGCCCAGCGCCCCCTATCACTGCCCAGCGCCCTCTTTCACTGCCCAGTGCCCTCTATCACTGCTCAGCCCCCCTATCTCTGTACAGCGCCCCCCATCACTGCCCAGCCCCCCCATCTCTGCCCAGCCCCCCCATCTCTGCCCAGCACCCCCATCTCTGTCCAGCGCCCCCTATCACTGCCCAAGCCCCCCATCTCTGTCCAGCGACCTCTATCACTTCCCAGCGCCCTCTATCACTGCCCAGCACCCTCCATCACTGCCCAGTGTCCTCCATCACTGCCCAGCCCCCCTATCTCTGTACAGCGCCCCCCCCATCACTGCCCAGCCCCCCCATCTCTGCCCAGCACCCCCATCTCTGTCCAGCGCCCTCTATCACTGCCCAAGCCCCCCATCTCTGTCCAGCGACCTCTATCACTGCCCAGCGCCCTCCATCACTGCCCAGCGCCCTCCATCACTGCCCAGTGTCCTCCATCACGGCCCAGTGTCCTCCATCACTGCCCAGTGCCCTCTATCACTGCCCAGCCCCCCCATTACTGCCCAGCAGCCACTATCACTGCCCAGCGCCCTCTATCACTGCCCAGCGCCCTCTATCACTGTCCAGCGCCCACTATCACTGCCCAGCGCCCCCTATCACTGCCCAGCGCCCCCTATCACTGCCCAGCGCCCTCTATCACTGCCCAGCGCCCTCTATCACTGCTCAGCGCCCTCTATCACTGCCCAGTGCCCCCTATCACTGCCCAGTGCCCCCATCACTGCCCAGCATCCCCTGTCACTGCCCAGCGCCCCCTAGCACTGCCCAGTGCCCTCTATCACTGCCCAGCGCCCCCTATCACTGCCCAGTGCCCCCTATCTCTGCCCAGTGCCCCCTATCTCTGCCCAGTGCCCACATCACTGCCCAGTGCCCACATCACTGCCCAGTGCCCACATCACTGCCCAGAGTTTCTATCACTGCCCAGCGCCCCCCCATCTCGGCCCAGTGCCCCCCCATCTCGGCCCAGTGCCCCCCCATCTCGGCCCAGTGCCCCCCATCTCGGCCCAGTGCCCCCCATCACGGCCCAGCGTCTCCTATCACTACCCAGCACTCCCTATCTCTGTCCAGCTCCCCCTATCACTGTCCAGCTCCCACTATCTGCCCAGCGCCCCTATCTCTGCCCAGTGCCCCCTATCTTTGTCCAGCGCCCCTTTATCACCACCCAGCAACCCCTATCTCTTTCCAGCGCCGCCTATCACTGCCCAACGCCCCCTATCTCTGCCCAGCTCCCCTACCTCTGCCCAGCTCCCCTACCTCTGCCCAGCGCCCCTACCTCTGCCCAGCGCCCACTATCACTGCCCAGCGCCCCCTATCACTGCCCAGCGCCCCCTATCACTGCCCAGTGCCCCCATCACTGCCCAGTGCCCCCATCACTGCCCAGCGTCCTCTATCACTGCCCAGCGCCCTTTATCACTGCCCGGCGCCCTCTATCACTGCCCGGTGCCCCCATCACTGCCCAGCGCCCTCTATCACTGCCCAGCGCACCCTATCACTGCCCAATGTCCTCCGTCACTGCCCACTGCCCCCATCACTGCCCAGCGCCCTCTATCACTGCCCAGCGCACCCCATCACTGCCCAGTGCCCTCTATCACTGCCCAGTGCCCTCTATCACTGCCCAGCACCCCTGTCACTGCCCAGTGTCCTCTGTCACTGCCCAGTGTCCTCTGTCACTGCCCAGTGTCCTCTATCACTGCCCAGTGCCCCTATCACTGCCCAGTGCCCTCTATCACTGCCCAGTGCCCCCATCACTGCCCAGTGCCCCTATCACTGCCCGGCATCCTCTGTCACTGCCCAGTGTCCTCTGTCACTGCCCAGTGCCCTCTATCACTGCCCAGTGTCCCTATCACTGCCCAGCGTCCTCTATCACTGCCCAGTGTCCCCTATCACTGCCCAGTGTCCCTATCACTGCCCAGCGCCCCATCACTGTCCAGTGTCCTCTATCACTGCCCAGCGCCCCTATCACTGCCCAGCGCCCCTATCACTGTCCAGTGTCCTCTGTCACTGCCCAGTGCCCCCTATCACTGCCCATCGCCCGCTATCACTGCCCAGCGCCCTCTATCACTGCCCAGCGCCCCATCACTGTCCAGTGTCCTCTATCACTGCCCAGCGCCCCTATCACTGCCCAGCGCCCCTATCACTGTCCAGTGTCCTCTGTCACTGCCCAGTGCCCCCTATCACTGCCCAGCGCCCTCTATCACTGCCCAGCGACCTCTATCACTGCCCAGCGCCCTTTATCACTGCCCAGCGCCCTCTATCACTGCCCAGCGTCCCCTGTCACTGCCCAGCACCCCCTATCACTGCCCAGCGCCCTCTATCACTGCCCAGTGCCCCCATCACTGCCCAGTGCCCCTATCACTGCCCAGTGCCCTCTATCTCTGCCCAGCGCCCCCCGTCACTGCCCACCGCCCCCCGTCACTGCCCAGTGCCCTCTATCACTGCCCAGTGTCCTCTATCACTGCCCAGCGCCCCCATCACTGCCCAGCGCCCCCTATCACTGCCCAGCGCCCCCTATCACTGCCCAGCGCCCCCTATCACTGCCCAGCGCCACCTATCACTGCCCAGCGCCCCCTATCACTGCCCAGTGTCCTCTATCACTGCCCAGCGCCCCCTATCACTGCCCAGCGCCCCCTATCACTGCCCAGCGTCCTCTATCACTGCCCAGCGTCCTCTATCACTGCCCAGTGTCCCTATCACTGCCCAGCGCCCTCTATCACTGCCCAGTGCCCCCATCACTGCCCAGCGCCCCTATCACTGCCCAGTGCCCTCTATCACTGCCCAGTGCCCCTATCACTGCCCAGTGCCCTCTATCTCTGCCCAGCGCCCCCTGTCACTGCCCAGCGCCCCCCGTCACTGCCCACCGCCCCCCATCACTGCCCAGCGCCCCCTATCACTGCCCAGCGCCCCCTATCACTGCCCAGTGTCCTCTATCACTGCCCAGCGCCCCCTATCACTGCCCAGCGTCCTCTATCACTGCCCAGCGTCCTCTATCACTGCCCAGCGTCCTCTATCACTGCCCAGTGTCCCTATCACTGCCCAGCGCCTTCTATCACTGCCCAGTGCCCCCATCACTGCCCAGCGCCCCCTATCACTGCCCAGTGCCCTCTATCACTGCCCAGTGTCCTCTATCACTGCCCAGCGTCCCTATCACTGCCCAGCGCCCCTATCACTGCCCAGTGTCCTCTATCACTACCCTGCGCCCCTATCACTGCCCAGCGCCCCTATCACTGCCCAGCACCCCTATCACTGCCCAGCACCCCTATCACTGCCCAGTGTCCTCTATCACTGCCCAGTGTCCCTATCACTGCCCAGCCTCCTCTGTCACTGCCCAGCGTCCTCTGTCACTGCCCAGCGCCCTCTATCACTGCCCAGCGCCCCCTATCACTGCCCAGTGCCCCCATCACTGCCCAGTGCCCTCTATCACTGCCCAGCCCCCCCATCACTGCCCAGCAGCCACTATCACTGCCCAGCGCCCTCTATCACTGCCCAGCACCCTCTATCACTGCCCAGCGCCCTCTATCACTGTCCAGCGCCCACTATCACTGCCCAGTGTCCTCCATCACTGCCCAGCCCCCCTATCTCTGTACAGCGCCCCCCCCATCACTGCCCAGCCCCCCCATCTCTGCCCAGCACCCCCATCTCTGTCCAGCGCCCCCTATCACTGCCCAAGCCCCCCATCTCTGTCCAGCGACCTCTATCACTGCCCAGCACCCTCTATCACTGCCCAGCGCCCTCCATCACTGCCCAGTGTCCTCCATCACTGCCCAGTGCCCTCTATCACTGCCCAGCCCCCCCCATCACTGCCCAGCAGCCACTATCACTGCCCAGCGCCCTCTATCACTGCCCAGCGCCCTCTATCACTGCCCAGCGCCCCCTATCACTGCACAGCGCCCCCTATCACTGCCCAGTGCCCCCTATCACTGCCCAGCGCACCTATCACTGCCCAGCGCCCCCTATCACTGCCCAGCGCCCCCTATCACTGCCCAGCGCCCCCTATCACTTCCCAGCGCCCTCTATCACTGCCCAGCGCCCTCTATCACTGCCCAGCGCCCTCTATCACTGCCCAGTGCCCTCTATCACTGCTCAGCCCCCCTATCTCTGCCCAGCTCCATCATTGCCCAGCGCCCTCTATCACTACCCAGCCCCCTATCACTGCCCAGTGTTTCTATCACTGCCCAGCGCCCTCTATCACTGCCCAGCGCCCTCTATCACTGCCCAGCGCCCTCTATCACTGCCCAGTGCCCCCTATCTCTGCCCAGCACCCCCTATCACTGCCCACCACCCCCTATCACTGCCCAGCGCCCCCTATCACTGCCCAGCGCCCCCTATCACTGCCCAGCGCCCCCTATCACTGCCCAGCGCCCTCTATCACTGCCCAGCGCCCTCTATCACTGCCCAGCGCCCCCTATCACTGCACAGCGCCCCCTATCACTGCCCAGTGCCCCCTATCACTGCCCAGCGCCCCTATCACTGCCCAGCGCCCCCTATCACTGCCCAGCGCCCCCTATCACTTCCCAGCACCCTCTATCACTGCCCAGCGCCCCCTATCACTGCCCAGCGCCCTCTATCACTGCCCAGTGCCCTCTATCACTGATCAGCCCCCCTATCTCTGTACAGCGCCCCCCATCACTGCCCAGCCCCCCCATCTCTGCCCAGCACCCCCATCTCTGTCCAGCGCCCCCTATCACTGCCCAAGCCCCCCATCTCTGTCCAGCGCCCTCTATCACTGCCCAGCGCCCTCCATCACTGCCCAGTGTCCTCCATCACTGCCCAGCGCCCTCCATCACTGCCCAGCGTCCTCCATCACTGCCCAGTGCCCTCTATCACTGCCCAGTGCCCTCTATCACTGCCCAGCCCCCCCATCACTGCCCAGCAGCCACTATCACTGCCCAGCGCCCTCTATCACTGCCCAGCGCCCTCTATCACTGTCCAGCGCCCACTATCACTGCCCAGCGCCCCCTATCACTGCCCAGCGCCCTCTATCACTGCCCAGCGCCCTCTATCACTGCCCAGCGCCCCCTATCACTGCCCAGTGCCCCCTGTCACTGCCCAGCATCCCCTGTCACTGCCCAGCGCCCCTATCACTGCCCAGTGCCCTCTATCACTGCCCAGCGCCCCCTATCACTGCCCAGTGCCCCCTATCTCTGCCCAGTGCCCCCTATCTCTGCCCAGTGCCCACATCACTGCCCAGTGCCCACATCACTGCCCAGTGCCCACATCACTGCCCAGAGTTTCTATCACTGCCCAGCGCCCCCCCATCTCGGCCCAGTGCCCCCCCATCTCGGCCCAGTGCCCCCCATCTCGGCCCAGTGCCCCCCATCACGGCCCAGCGTCTCCTATCACTACCCAGCACTCCCTATCTCTGTCCAGCTCCCCCTATCACTGTCCAGCTCCCACTATCTGCCCAGCGCCCCTATCTCTGCCCAGTGCCCCCTATCTTTGTCCAGCGCCCCTTTATCACCACCCAGCACCCCCTATCTCTTTCCAGCGCCGCCTATCACTGCCCAACGCCCCCTATCTCTGCCCAGCTCCCCTACCTCTGCCCAGCTCCCCTACCTCTGCCCAGCTCCCCCTATCACTGCCCAGCTCCCCCTATCACTGCCCAGCTCCCCCTATCACTGCTCAGCTCCCCCTACCTCTGCCCAGCACCCTGTATCAGTGCCCAGTGCCCTCTATCACTGCCCAGCGCCCTTTATCATTGCCCAGCGCCCCTATCAGTATCCAGCTCCCCTACCTCTGCCCAGTGCCCCCTATCTCTGCCCAGCGCCCCCTATCTCTGCCCAGTGCCCCCTATCTCTGCCCAGCACCCTTTATCAGTGCCCAGCGCCCTCCATCATGCCTAGTGCCCCGTATCTCTGTCCAGTGCCCTCTATCTCTGCCCAGCGTCCTCTATCACTGCCCAGCGCCCCCTATCACTACCCTGCGCCCCGCATCTCTGCCCAGTGCCCCGTATCTCTGCCCAGTGCCCCTATCTCTGCCCAGCTCCCCCATCACTGTCCAGCGCCCCCTATCTCTGTCCAGCGCCCCCTATCACTGCCCAGCTCCCCCTATCAATGCCCAGTGCCCCCTATCACTGCCCAGTGCCCCCCATCACTGCCAGCACCACCCATCTCTGCCCAGCACCCCCTATCTCTGCCCAGTGCCCCCTATCTCTGCCCAGTGCCCCTATCTCTGCCCAGCGCCCCCTATCACTGCCCAGTGCCCTCTATCACTGCCCAGCGCCCCCTATCTCTGCCCAGCTCCATCATTGCCCAGCGCCCTCTATCACTACCCAGCCCCCTATCACTGCCCAGTGTTTCTATCACTGCCCAGCGCCCTCTATCACTGCCCAGCGCCCTCTATCACTGCCCAGCGCCCTCTATCACTGCCCAGTGCCCCCTATCTCTGCCCAGCACCCCCTATCACTGCCCAGCACCCCCTATCACTGCCCAGCGCCCCCTATCACTGCCCAGCACCCCCTATCACTGCCCAGCGCCCCCTATCACTGCCCAGCGCCCCCTATCACTGCCCAGCGCCCTCTATCACTGCCCAGCGCCCTCTATCACTGCCCAGCGCCCCCTATCACTGCCCAGTGCCCCCTATCACTGCCCAGCGCCCCTATCACTGCCCAGCGCCCCCTATCACTGCCCAGCGCCCCCTATCACTGCCCAGCGCCCCCTATCACTTCCCAGCGCCCTCTATCACTGCCCAGCGCCCCCTATCACTGCCCAGCACCCTCTATCACTGCCCAGTGCCCTCTAACACTGCTCAGCCCCCCTATCTCTGTACAGCGCCCCCCATCACTGCCCAGCCCCCCTATCTCTGCCCAGCGCCCCCATCTCTGTCCTGCGCCCCCAATCACTGCCCAAGCCCCCCATCTCTGTCCAGCGACCTCTATCACTGCCCAGTGTCCTCCATCACTGCCCAGCCCCCCTATCTCTGTACAGCGCCCCCCCCATCACTGCCCAGCCCCCCCATCTCTGCCCAGCACCCCCATCTCTGTCCAGCGCCCCCTATCACTGCCCAAGCCCCCCATCTCTGTCCAGCGACCTCTATCACTGCCCAGCACCCTCTATCACTGCCCAGCGCCCTCCATCACTGCCCAGTGTCCTCCATCACTGCCCAGTGCCCTCTATCACTGCCCAGCCCCCCTATCTCTGTACAGCGCCCCCCATCACTGCCCAGCCCCCCCATCTCTGTCCAGCGCCCCCTATCACTGCCCAAGCCCCCCATCTCTGTCCAGCGACCTCTATCACTACCCAGCACCCTCTATTGCTGCCCAGCACCCCCCATCACTGCCCAGCACCCCCCATCACTGCCCAGCGCCCCCCATCACTGCCCAGCGTCCCCATCACTGTCCAGCGCCCCCATCACTGCCCAGTGCCCCCATCACTGCCCAGCACCCTCTATCACTGCCCAGCGCCCTCTATCACTGCCCAGCCCCCCCTATCACTGCCCAGCGCCCCCTATCACTGCCCAGCACCCCCTATCACTGCCCACCACCCCCTATCACTGCCCAGTGCCCCCTATCACTGCCCAGCGCCCCTATCACTGCCCAGCGCCCCTATCACTGCCCAGCGCCCCCTATCACTGCCCAGCGCCCCCTATCACTTCCCAGCGCCCTCTATCACTGCCCAGCGCCCCCTATCACTGCCCAGCGCCCTCTATCACTGCCCAGTGCCCTCTATCACTGCTCAGCCCCCCTATCTCTGTACAGCGCCCCCCATCACTGCCCAGCCCCCCTATCTCTGTACAGCGCCCCCCATCACTGCCCAGCCCCCCTATCTCTGTAGAGCGCCCCCCCCATCACTGCCCAGCCCCCCCATCTCTGCCCAGCACCCCCATCTCTGTCCAGCGCCCCCTATCACTGCCCAAGCCCCCCATCTCTGTCCAGCGACCTCTAACAATGCCCAGCGCCCTCCATCACTGCCCAGTGTCCTCCATCACTGCCCAGTGCCCTCCATCACTGCCCAGCCCCCCTATCTCTGTACAGCGCCCCCCATCACTGCCCAGCCCCCCCATCTCTGTCCAGCGCCCCCTATCACTGCCCAAGCCCCCCATCTCTGTCCAGCGACCTCTATCACTGCCCAGCACCCTCTATTGCTGCCCAGCACCCCACATCAATGCCCAGCACCCCCCATCACTGCCCAGCGCCCCCCATCACTGCCCAGCGCCCCCCATCACTGCCCAGCGCCCTCTATCACTGCCCAGCGCCCTCTATCACTGCCCAGCCCCCCCTATCACTGCCCAGCGCCCTCTATCACTGCCCAGCTCCACCATCAGTGCCCAGCGCCCTCTATCACTGCCCAGTGTTTCTATCACTGCCCAGCGCCCTCTACCACTGCCCAGCGCCCTCCATCACTGCCCAGCGCCCTCCATCACTGCCCAGTGTCCCTATCACTGCCCAGCGCTCTCTATCACTGCCCAGCGCCCTCTATCACTGCCCAGCGCCCTCCATCACTGCCCAGCGCCCTCTACCACTGCCCAGCGCCCTCCATCACTGCCCAGCGCCCTCCATCACTGCCCAGCGCCCTCCATCACTGCCCAGTGTCCCTATCACTGCCCAGCGCCCCCCATCACTGCCCAGCGCCCCCATCACTGCCCAGCGCCCTCTATCACTGCCCAGCGCCCTCTATCACTGCCCAGCCCCCCCATCACTGCCCAGCCCCCCCTATCACTGCCCAGCGCCCTCTATCACTGCCCAGCTCCACCATCAGTGCCCAGCGCCCTCTATCACTGCCCAGTGTTTCTATCACTGCCCAGCACCCTCTACCACTGCCCAGCGCCCTCCATCACTGCCCAGCGCCCTCCATCACTGCCCAGTGTCCCTATCACTGCCCAGCGCTCTCTATCACTGCCCAGCGCCCTCTATCACTGCCCAGCGCCCTCCATCACTGCCCAGCGCCCTCCATCACTGCCCAGCGCCCTCCATCACTGCCCAGCGCCCTCCATCACTGCCCAGCGCCCTCTATCACTGCCCAGCGCCCCCTATCACTGCCCAGCGCCCCCTATCACTGCCCAGTGTCCCTATCACTGCCCAGCGCCCCCATCACTGCCCAGCGCCCCCATCACTGCCCAGCGCCCCCATCACTGCCCTGCGCCCCCCATCACTACCCAGCACCTCCTATCACTGCCCAGCGCCCCCTATCACTGCCCAGCACCCCCATCACTGCCCAGCACCCCCATCACTGCCCAGCACCCCCTGTCACTGCCCAGTGCCCACTGTCACTGCCCAGCGCCCCCTATCACTGCCCAGCACCCCCTATCTCTGCCAAGCGCCCCCTACTGTCCAGCACCCCCATCACTGCCCAGCACCCCCTGTCACTGCCCAGCACCCCCTGTCACTGCCCAGTGCCCACTGTCACTGCCCAACGCCCCCTATCTCTGCCCAGCACCCCCTATCTCTGCCCAGCACTTCTATCACTGCCCAACGCCCCCTATCTCTGCCCAGCACCCCCTATCTCTGCCAAGCGCCCCCTATCACTGCCCAGCGCCCCCTATCACTGCCCAGCGCCCCCTATCTCTGCCCAGCGCCCCCTATCTCTGCCCAACGCCCCCTATCACTGCCCAACGCCCCCTATCACTGCCCAGCACCCCCTATCTCTGCTCAGCACCCCCTATCTCTGCCCAGCGCCCCCTGTCACTGCCCAGCACCCCCTATCACTGCCTAGCGCCCTCTATCACTTCCCAGCTCCCCCATCACTGCCCAGCACCCCCCATCACTACCCAGCGCCCCCTATCACTGCCCAGCACCCTCTATCACTGCCCAGCACCCTCTATCACTGCCCAGCGCCCCCTATCACTGCCCAGCACCCTCTATCACTGCCCAGCGCCCCCTATCACTGCCCAGCACCCTCTAACACTGCCTAGCGCCCTCTATCACTTCCCAGCTCCCCCATCACTGCCCAGCGCCCCCCATCACTACCCAGCGCCCCCTATCTCTGCCCAGCACCCCCTATCTCTGCCCAGCGCCCCCTATCACTGCCCAGCGCCCCCTATCACTGCCCAGCGCCCCTTATCACTGCCCAACGCCCCCTATCTCTGCCCAGCACCCCCGATCTCTGCCCAACGCCCCCTATCACTGCCCAGCACCCTCTATCACTGCCCAGCACCCTCTATCACTGCCCAGCGCCCCCTATCACTGCCCAGCACCCTCTATCACTGCCCAGCGCCCCCTATCACTGCCCAGCACCCTCTATCACTGCCTAGCGCCCTCTATCACTTCCCAGCTCCCCCATCACTGCCCAGCGCCCCCCATCACTACCCAGCGCCCCCTATCTCTGCCCAGCACCCCCTATCTCTGCCCAGCGCCCCCTATCACTGCCCAGCGCCCCCTATCACTGCCCAGCGCCCCTTATCACTGCCCAACGCCCCCTATCTCTGCCCAGCACCCCCGATCTCTGCCCAACGCCCCCTATCTCTGCCCAGCACCCCCTATCACTGCCCAGCGCCCCCTATCTCTGCCCAGCACCCCCTATCTCTGCCCAGCACCCCCGATCTCTGCCCAACGCCCCCTATCTCTGCCCAGCACCCCCTATCACTGCCCAGCGCCCCCTATCTCTGCCCAGCACCCCCTATCTCTGCCCAGCACCCCCTATCTCTGCCCAGCGCCCCCTATCACTGCCCAGCACCCCCTGTCACTGCCCAGCGCCCCCTATCTCTGCCCAGCACCCCCTATTACTGCCCAGCGCCCCCTATCACTGCCCAGCACCCCCTGTCACTGCCCAGCACCCCCTATCACTGCCCAGTGCCCCCTATCTCTGCCCAGCGCCCCCTATCTCTGCCCAGCACCCCCTATCTCTGCCCAGCGCCCCCTATCTCCATTTTCTGCTCTCATTTTATACCATAGTATTTCCCTTGCCTGAGTCACTATGAATTGTGACACCAATCTCCATCTCATTCCTCTGGCCCGAACTGCTTCTCTGTTAAATCTCAGTTAATAATAAATGTCCTTGTTGTTCAGCCCGAGTCTGGGAATTTCTCCACACACTTTGACCTCTCTCAGATGTTCCTTGACCTGCTCTCTGTCCTGAGACAGGGTCGCTTGGCCCAAACAAGGAACTCAGTGTCAGTCAAAGCAGCACCACCGTGCTAAATTTCACAGAGACAGAACCAACATCCCAACCTCCCATGCACAGTATCCCCCTCACCCCAAGCCCATGCTCCCTCTCTCTCTCTCCATCTGTCTGTGTCTCTCTCTTTGTCTCTCCCTCTCTCTCTCTGTCTCTCTCTCTCTCTCCAAATTGTCTGTGTCTCTCTCTGTCTCTCTCTCTCCATCTGTCTGTGTCTCTCTCACTCTGTCTCTCCCTCTCTCACTCTGTCTCTCCCTCTCTCACTCTGTCTCTCTGTATCTCTCCCTCTCTCTCTGTCTCTCTCCCTCTCTCACTGTCTCTCTCTGTCTCTCTCTCTCCATCTGTCTCTCTCTCTCCCACTGACTTTCCCTCCCCCTGTCTCTCTCTCTCTGTCATGCTCTCTCACCATGTCTCCCTCTGTCTGTCTCTCCCCCACCACCTCACCCTCACTGCCCCTCCCTGTTTCGCTCCACCTGCCTCTGTCTCTCTCTCTCTCTCCAAATTGTCTGTGTCTCTCTCTGTCTCTCTCTCTCCATCTGTCTGTGTCTCTCTCACTCTGTCTCTCCCTCTCTCACTCTGTCTCTCCCTCTCTCACTCTGTCTCTCTGTATCTCTCCCTCTCTCTCTGTCTCTCTCCCTCTCTCACTGTCTCTCTCTGTCTCTCTCTCTCCATCTGTCTCTCTCTCTCCCACTGACTTTCCCTCCCCCTGTCTCTCTCTCTCTGTCATGCTCTCTCACCATGTCTCCCTCTGTCTGTCTCTCCCCCACCACCTCACCCTCACTGCCCCTCCCTGTTTCGCTCCACCTGCCTCTGTCTCTCTCTCTCTCTCTCAGGGCCTCTCTCTGTCTCTCTTACTATTTCTCTCTCTCTCTCTCGTTACATTTCACGTTTAACTGGTACGTAAACATCAAGTTAGTCCAACATATCAGTCTTGTCCCAAAGTTATCCCTTAGCAAGTTGGAGACTTGAGATCATTCGACATGTAGGGGAGATGAGAATGATGGGGGGGGCAGGGTGCGCGCATGGTTAGCAAGCTTCAATATCAGACACTCAGGAATAAATCCAATCAGGAATTCAGGTCCAAATCCTCTACCCAGAGAGACGACACTCGGAGCACTGAACACAGTTCCGGTCTCCGTATCCCTCAGTTAGACCACACTGGGAGCACTGTGCACAGTTCTGGTCTCCGTATCCCTCGGTTAGACCACACTCGGAGCACTGTGCACAGTTCCGGTCTCCAAATCCCTCGGTTAGACCACACTCAAAGCACTGTGCACAGTTCTGGTCTCCATAACCTCGGTTAGACCACACTCGGAGCACTGTGCACAGTTCTGGTCTCCATAACCCTCAGTTAGACCACACTTGGAGCACTGTGCACAGTTCCGGTCTCCGTATCCCTCGGTTAGACCACACTCGGAGCACTGTGCACAGTTCCGGTCTCCGTATCCCTCGGTTAGACCACACTCGGAGCACTGTGCACAGTTCTGGTCTCCATAACCCTTGGTTAGACCACACTTGGAGCACTGTGCACAGTTCTGGTCTCTATATCCCTCAGTCAGACCACACTTGGAGCACTGTGCACAGTTCCGGTCTCCATATCCTCGGTTAGACCACACTCAAAGCACTGTGTACAGTTCTGGTCTCCATAACCTCGGTTAGACCACACTTGGAGTACTGTGCACAGTTCTGGTCTCCATAACCCTCAGTTAGACCACACTCGGAGCACTGTGCACAGTTCTGGTCTCCATAACCCTCAGTTAGACCACACTCGGAGCACTGTGCACAGTTCCGGTCTCCATATCCCTCGGTTAGACCACACTTGGAGCACTGTGCACAGTTCCGGTCTCCATATCCCTCAGTTAGACCACACTTGGAGCACTGTGCACAGTTCCGGTCTCCAAATCCCTCAGTTAGACCACACTTGGAGCACTGTGCACAGTTCCGGTCTCTATATCCCTCGGTTAGACCACACTTGGAAAACTGTGCACAGTTCCTGTCTCCATATCCCTCAGTTAGATTACACCCAGACCCACTGGAGGCAGTACAGAGGTGCATTAAAAGTTCACCACCAGAACTGAAAGGTTATAATGACGAGGACAATTTGTGGGTGAGATGCAGACCATCAATGATTGAGTGAGGCGAGTCTCGGAGTGTGTGTCTGAGGGTCAGATAGACTGTGCACAGCTCCTGTGGGAGAGATTTTCCACATGTTGCTGTTGAGTAACAGAAGGTGTGGTTCCCAAATCATCAACATCTGGTTCCAAAAAAAGAAATGATCTTTATTTGGAAGGATGTATCCCATGTCCGAGTGTAGCTAGAAAGCCTCTCAGTCTGTTTATACTGGCTCCCAGCTCCTGACAAATCTGGCGCCCTGCCAGAGGATGTAAGTCATAACTCTCTCAGCCCGCCCAACTCCGGACATGCAAGGGAGACTGAATACTTCCCACTCTCGGTCAAAATCTCTCTCTCTCTCTCTCTCCCCCTCACATTCCTATCGATACCACGCGCTGTCTACATCTCTCTCTCTGACCCATTCCTATCGATCTCTCTTTCAGTCTACATCTCTCTCTCTCTCCCCGTTCCTATCGATCTCTCTCTCCATCTACATCTCTCTCTCTCTCCCCGTTCCTATCGATCTCTCTCTCCGTCTACATCTCTCTCTCTCCCCCCGTTCCTATCGATCTCTCTCTCCGTCTACATCTCTCTCTCTCCCCGTTCCTGTCGATCTCTCTCTCCATCTACATATCTCTCTCTCTCCCACCATTCCTATCGATCTCTCTCTCCGTCTACATCTCTCTCTCTCCCCCCGTTTCTATCGATCTCTCTCAAATTCCTATTGATCTCGCTCTCCGTCTACATCTTTCTCTCGCTCCCCGCTCCTATCGATCTCTCTTTCAGTCTACATCTCTCTCTCTCTCCCCGTTCCTATCGATCTCTCTCTCCATCTACATCTCTCTCTCTCTCCCCGTTCCTATCAATCTCTCTCTCCGTCTACATCTCTCTCTCTCCCCCCGTTCCTATCGATCTCTCTCTCCGTCTACATCTCTCTCTCCCGTTCCTATCGATCTCTCTGTCCGTCTACATCTCTCTCTCTCTCCCCGTTCCTATCGATCTCTCTCTCCGTCTACATGTCTCTCTCTCCCCCCGAACCTATCGATCTCTCTCTCCGTCTACATCTCTCTCTCCGTCTAAATCTCTCTCTCACTCCACGTTCCCATCAATCTCTCTCTCTGTCTACATCTCTCTCTCTCCCTCGTTCCTGTCGATCTCTCTCTCCGTCTACATCTCTCTGTCTCCGCCCGTTCCTATCGATTTCTCTCTCCGTCTACATCTCTCTCTTTCCCCGTTCCTATCGATCTTTCTCTCCGTCTACATCTCTCTCTCTCCCCCCGTTCCTATCGATCTCTCTCTCCGTCTACATCTCTCTCTCTCTTCCTGTTCCTATCGATCTCTCTCTCCGTCTACATCTCTCTCTATCCCCCATTCCTATCGATCTCTCTCTCCATCCAAATCTCTCTCTCCCCCCGTTCCTGTCGATCTCTCTCTCCATCTACATATCTCTCTCTCTCCCACCATTCCTATCGATCTCTCTCTCCGTCTACATCTCTCTCTCTCCCCCCGTTTCTATCGATCCCTCTCCGTCTACATCTCTCTCAAATTCCTATCGATCTCTCTCTCCGTCTACATCTCTCTCTCTCCCCGTTCCTATCAATCTCTCTTTCAGTCTACATCTCTCTCTCTCCCCGTTCCTTTCGATCTCTCTCTCCATCTACATCTCTCTCTCTCCCCCCGTTCCTATCGATCTCTCTCTCTGTCTACATCTCTCTCTCCCGTTCCTATCGATCTCTCTCTCCGTCTACATGTCTCTCTCTCTCCCCGTTCCTATCGATCTCTCTCTCCGTCTACATCTCTCTCTCTCCCCCCGAACCTATCGATCTCTCTCTCCGTCTAAATCTCTCTCTCACTCCACGTTCCTATCAATCTCTCTCTCTGTCTACATCTCTCTCTCTCCCTTGTTCCTGTTGATCTCTCTCTCCGTCTACATCTCTCTGTCTCCGCCCGTGCCTATCGATTTCTCTCTCCGTCTACATCTCTCTCTCTCCCCGTTCCTATCGATCTCTCTCTCCATCTACATCTCTCTCTCTCCCCCGTTCCTATTGATCTCTCTCTCTGTCTACATCTCTCTCTCTCTCCCCATTCCTATCGATCTCTCTCTCCGTCTACATCTCTCTCTCTCTCCCCATTCCTATCGATCTCTCTCTCCGTCTACATCTCTCTCTCTCCCCGTTTCTATCGATCTCTCTCTCTGTCTACATCTCTCTCTCTCCCTGTTCCTATCGATTTCACTCTCCGTCTACATCTCTCTCTCCCCGTTCCTATTGATCTCTCTCTCCGTCTACATCTCTCTCTCTCTCTCCGCCCATTCCTATCGATCTCTCTCTCCGTGTACATCTCTCTCTCACCCCCCGTTCCTATCGATCTCACTCTCCGTCTACATCTCTCTCTCTCCCCCCGTTCCTATTGATCTCTCTCTCTGTCTATATCTCTCTCTCTCCCCCGTTCCTATCGATCTCTCTCTCCGTCTACATCCTTCTCTCTCTCCCCGTTCCTATCGATCTCTCTCTCCGTCTACATCACTCTCTCTCTCCGCGTTCCTATCGATCTCTCTCTATCCCCCCGTTCCTGTCGATCTCTCTCTCCATCTACATCTCTCTCTCTCTCCCCGCGTTCCTATCGATCTCTCTCTCCGTCTACATCTCTCTCTCAAATTCCTATCGATCTCTCCCTACGTCTACATCTCTCTCTCTCCCCCCGTTCCTATCGATCTCTCTCTCCGTCTACATCCCTCTCTTTCTCCCCGTTCCTATCGATCTCTCTCTCCGTCCACATCACTCTCTCTCTCCCCATTCCTATCGATCTCTCTCTCACCCCGTTCCCATCGATCTCTCTCTCCGTCTACATCTATCTCTCTCTCCCCGTTCCTATCGATCTCTCTCTCCATCTACATCTCTCTCTCTCCCCCGTTCCTGTCGATCTCTCCCTCCGTCTACATCTCTCTCTCTCCCTCCGTTCCTATCGATCTCTCTCTCCGTCTACATATCTCTCTCCGTCTACATCTCTCTCTCTCTTCCCGTTCCTATCGATCTCGCTCTCCGTCTACATCTCTCTCTCTCCCCCCGTTCCTATCGATCTCTCTCTCCGTCTACATCTCTCTCTCCGTCTACATCTCTCTCACTCTCCACGTTCCTATCAATCTCTCTCTTTGTCTACATCCCTCTCTCTCCCCCCGTTCCTGTCGATCTCTCTCTCCGTCTACATCTCTTTCTCTCCCCCCGTTCCTAAAGATCTGACTCTCTGTCTACATCTCTCTGTCTCCGTATGTTCCTATCGATCTCTCTCTCCGTCAACATCTCTCTCTCTCCCCATTCCTATCGATCTCTCTCTCCGTCTACATCTCTCTCTCTCCCCGTTCCTATAAATCTCTCTCTCCGTCTACATCTCTCTCTCTCACCGTTCCTATCAATCTCTCTCTCTCCCGTTCCTCTCAATCTCTCTCTCCATCTACATCTCTCTCTCTCTCTCTCCGCCCATTCCTATCGATCTCTCTCTCCGTCCACATCTCTCACTCTCCCCCCCATTCCTATCGATCTCTCTCTCTGTCTACATCTCTCTCTCTCTCCCCCCGTTCCTGTCGATCTCTCTCTCCGTCTACATCTCTCTTGCTCCCCCCGTTCCTATCGATCTCTCTCTCCTTCTACATCCCTCTCTCTCTCCCCGTTCCTATCGATCTCTCTCTACGTCTACATCTCTCTCTCTCTCCCCATTGCTATCGATCTCTCTCTCCGTCTACATCTCTCTCTCTCTCTCCCCGTTCCTATCGATCTCTCTCTCCATCCACATCTCTCACTCCCCCCGTTCCTATCGATCTCTCTCTCCGTCTACATCTCTCTCTCTCACCCCATTCCTATCGATCTCTCTCTCCGTCTACATCTCTCTCTCTACACCCGTTCCTATTGATCTCTCTCTCCACCTACATCTCTCTCTCTACGCCTGTTCCTATCGATCTCTCTCTCCGTCTACATCTCTCTCTCCGCCCATTCCTATCGATCTCTCTCTCCGTCTACATCTCTCTCTCTCCCCCCGTTCCTATCGATCTCTCTCTGTCTACATCTCTCTCTCTCTCGCCTGTTCCTATCGATCTCTCCCTCCATCTACATCTCTCTCTCTCCCCGTTCCTGTCGATCTCTCTCTCCGTCTACATCTCTCTCTCTCTCCCCCGTTCCTATCCATCTCTCTCTCCGTCTACATCTCTCTCTCTCTCCCCCGTTCCTATCCATCTCTCTCTCCATCTACATCTCTCTCTCCCCCCCGTTCCTATCAATCTCTCTCTCCGTCTACATCTCTCTCTCTCCCCCCGTTCCTATCGATCTCTCTCTCCGTCTACATCTCCCTCTCTCCCCGTTCATATTGATCTCTCTCTCCGTCTACATCTCTCTCTCTTCCCCCCGTTCCTATCGATCTCTCTCTCCGTCTACATCTCTCTCTCTCCCCCCGTTCCAATCGATCTCTCTCTCCGTCTACATCTCCCTCTCTCCCCGTTCATATTGATCTCTCTCTCCGTCTACATCTCTCTCTCTCCCCCCGTTCCTATCGATCTCTCTCTCCATTTACATCTCTCTCTGTCCCCCCTCTCCTATCGATCTCTCCGTCTACATCTCTCTCTCTCTCCCAGTTCTTATCGATCTCTCTCTCCGTCTACATCTCTCTCTCTCCCCCCTTTCCTATCGATCTCTCTCTCCATCTACATCTCTCTCTCTCTCCCCATTCCTATCGATCTCTCTCTCCGTCTACATCTCTCTCTCTCTCCTCGTTCCTATCGATCTCACTCTCCGTCTACATCTCTCTCTCTACCCCCCATTCCTACCAATCTCTTTCTCCGTCTACATCTCTCTCTCTCACCCTGTTCCTATCGATCTCTCTCTCCGTCTACATTTCTCTCTCTCTCCCCCGTTCCTGTCGATCTCTCTCTCCGTCTACATCTCTCTCTCTCCCCCCGTTCCTATCGATCTCTCTCTCCTTCTACATCCCTCTCTCTCTCCCCGTTCCTATCGATCTCTCTCTACGTCTACATCTCTCTCTCTCTCCCCATTGCTATCGATCTCTCTCTCCGTCTACATCTCTCTCTCCCCGTTCCTATTGATCTTGGTCTCCGTCTACATCTCTCTCTCTCTCTCCCCGTTCCTATCGATCTCTCTCTCCATCCACATCTCTCACTCCCCCCGTTCCTATCGATCTCTCTCTCCGTCTACATCTCTCTCTCTCACCCCATTCCTATCGATCTCTCTCTCCGTCTACATCTCTCTCTCTACGCCTGTTCCTATCGATCTCTCTCTCCGTCTACATCTCTCTCTCCGCCCATTCCTATCGAACTCTCTCTCCGTCTACATCTCTCTCTCTCCCCCCCGTTCCTATCGATCTCTCTCTGTCTACATCTCTCTCTCTCTCGCCTGTTCCTATCGATCTCTCCCTCCATCTACATCTCTCTCTCTCCCCGTTCCTGTCGATCTCTCTCTCCGTCTACATCTCTCTCTCTCCCCCGCTCCTATCGATCTCTCTCTCCGTCTACATCTCTCTCTCTCTCCCCCGTTCCTATCCATCTCTCTCTCCATCTACATCTCTCTCTCTCCCCCGTTCCTATCAATCTCTCTCTCCGTCTACATCTCTCTCTCTCCCCCCGTTCCTATCGATCTCTCTCTCCGTCTACATCTCCCTCTCTCCCCGTTCATATTGATCTCTCTCTCCGTCTACATCTCTCTCTCTTCCCCCCGTTCCTATCGATCTCTCTCTCCGTCTACATCTCTCTCTCTCCCCCCGTTCCAATCGATCTCTCTCTCCGTCTACATCTCCCTCTCTCCCCGTTCATATTGATCTCTCTCTCCGTCTACATCTCTCTCTCTCTCCCAGTTCTTATCGATCTCTCTCTCCGTCTACATCTCTCTCTCTCCCCCCTTTCCTATCGATCTCTCTCTCCATCTACATCTCTCTCTCTCTCCCCGTTCCTATCGATCTCTCTCTCCGTCTACATCTCTCTCTCTCTCCTCGTTCCTATCGATCTCACTCTCCGTCTACATCTCTCTCTCTACCCCCCATTCCTACCAATCTCTTTCTCCGTCTACATCTCTCTCTCTCACCCTGTTCCTATCGATCTCTCTCTCCGTCTACATTTCTCTCTCTCTCCCCGTTCCTATCGATCTCTCTCTCCGTCTACAGCTGTCTCTCTCCCGTTCCTATCGATCTCTCTCTCCGTCTGCATCTCTCTCTTCCCCCGTTCCTATCAATCTCTCTCTCCGTCTACATCTCTCTCTCCCGTTCCTGTCGATCTACCTCTCCGTCTACATCTCTCTTTCTACTCGTTCCTATCGATCTCTCTCTCCATCTACATCTCTCTCTCTCTCCCCGTTCCTATCGATCGCTCTCTGTCTACATGTCTCTCTCTCCCGTTCCCATCGATCTCTCTCTCTGTCTACATATCTGTCTCACCCCCCGTTCCTATCGATCTCTCTCTCCATCTACATCTCTCTCTCTCCGCCCGTTCCTATCGATCTCTCTCTCCTTCTACATCTCTCTCTCTCCCCCGTTCCTATCGATCTCTCTCACCGTCGACATCTCTCTCTCACTCCCCATTCCTATCCATCTCTCTCTCCCTCTACATCTCTCTCTCTCCCCGTTCCTATCGATCTCTCTCTCCGTCTACATCTCTCTCTCTCCCCGTTTCTATCGATCTCTCTCTCTGTCTACATCTCTCTCTCTCTCTGTTCCTATCGATTTCTCTCTCCGTCTAGATCTCTCTCTCTCCCCCCGTTCCTATCGATCACTCTCCGTCAACATCTCTCTCTCTCTCTCTCCCCCGTTCCTATCGATCTCTCTCTCCGTCTACATCTCTCTCAGCCCCCCGTTCCTATTGATCTCTCTCTCTGTCTACATCTCTCACTCTCACCCCATTTCTATCGATCTCTCTCTCCGTCTACATCTCTCTCTCTCCGCCCGTTCCTATTGATCTCTCTCTCCGTCTACATCTCTCTCTCTCCGCCTGTTCCTATTGATCTCTCTCTCCGTCTACATCTCTCTCTCTTACCCCGTTCCTTTCGATCTCTCTCTCCGTCTACATCTCTCTCTCTCCCCCCCATTCCTATCGATCTCTCTCTCTGTCTACATCACTCTCTCTCCGCCCATTCCTATCGATCTCTCTCTCCGTCTACATCTCTCTCTCTCCCCCCGTTCCTATCGATCTCTCTCTGTGTACATCTCTCTCTCTCTCCCCCGTTCCTATCGATCTCTCTCTCCATCTAATTCTCTCTCTCTCCCCGTTCCTGTCGATCTCTCATCCGTCTACATCTCTCTCTTTCCCCCGGTCCTATCCATCTCTCTCTCCATCTACATCTCTCTCTCTCCCGGTTCATATTGATCTCACTCTCCGTCTACATATCTCTCTCTCCTCCCGTTCCTATCGATCTCTCTCTCCGTCTACATCTCTCTCTCTCCCCCCGTTCCAATCGATCTCTCTCTCCGTCTACATCTCCCTATCCCCCCGTTCCTATCGATCTCTCTCTCCATCTACATCTCTCTCTGTCCCCCCTCTCCTATCGATCTCTCCGTCTACATCTCTCTCTCCCAGTTCTTATCGATCTCTCTCTCCGTCTACATCTCTCTCTCTCCCCCCTTTCCTATCGATCTCTCTCTCCATCTACATCTCTCTCTCTCTCTCTCCCCGTTCCTATCGATCTCTCTCTCCGTCTACATCTCTCTCTCTCTCCCCGTTCCTATCGATCTCACTCTCCGTCTACATCTCTCTCTCTCTACCCCCCATTCCTACCAATCTCTTTCCCGGCTACATCTCTCTCTCTCTCCCCGTTCCTATCGATCGCTCTCTGTCTACATGTCTCTCTCTCCCGTTCCCATCGATCTCTCTCTCCGTCTACATATCTGTCTCACCCCCCGTTCCTATCGATCTCTCTCTCCGTCTACATCTCTCTCTCTCCGCCCATTCGTATCGATCTCTCTCTCCGTTTACATCTCTCTCTCTCTCCTCGTTCCTATCGATCTCCCTCTCCGTCTACATCTCTCTCTCCACCCGTTCATATCGATCTCTCTCTCCGTCTACATCTCTCTCGCTCCCCCCGTTCCTATCCATCTCTCTCTCCGTCTACATGTCTCTCTCTCCCCCCGTTCCTATCGATCTCTCTCTCCCTCCACTTCTCTCTCTCTCCCCCGTTCCTATCGATCTCTCTCTCCATCTACATCTCTCTCTCCCCGTTCCTATCGATCTCTCTCTCCGTCTACATCTCTCTCTCTCTCCCCGTTCCTATCGATCTCTTTCTCCGTCTACATCTCTCTCCCGTTCCTATCGATCTCTCTCTCCGTCTACATCTCTCTCCCGTTCCTTTCGGTCTCTCTCTCCGTCTACATCTCTCTCTCTCCCCATTCCTATCGATCTCTCTCTCCATCTACATCTCTCACTCCCCCCGTTCCTTTTGATCTCTCTCTCCATCTACATCTCTCGCTCTGCCCCGTTCCTATTGATCTCTCTCTCCGTCTAGATCACTCTCTCTCCACCGTTCCTATCGTTCTCTCTCTCCGTCTACATCTCTCTCTCTCTCCCCATTCCTATGGATCTCTCTCTCTCCGTCTACATCTCTATCTCACTCCCCCTTTCCTATCGATCTCTCTCTCTCCCCGTTCCTATCGATCTCTCTCTCCGACTACATCTCTCTCTCTCCCTGTTCCTATCGATTTCTCTCTCCGTCTAGATCTCTCTCTCTCTCCCCATTCCTATCGATCTCTCTCTCCGTCTACATCTCCCTCTCTCCCCGTTCATATTGATCTCTATCTCCGTCTACATCTCTCTCTGTCCCCCCTCTCCTATCGATCTCTCTCTCCGTCTACATCTCTCTCTCTCTCCCAGTTCTTATCGATCTCACTCTCCGTCTACATCTCTCTCTCTCTACCCCCCATTCCTACCAATCTCTTTCCCGGCTACATCTCTCTCTCTCTCCCCGTTCCTATCGATCGCTCTCTGTCTACATGTCTCTCTCTCCCGTTCCCATCGATCTCTCTCTCCGTCTACATATCTGTCTCACCCCCCGTTCCTATCGATCTCTCTCTCCGTCTACATCTCTCTCTCTCCGCCCATTCGTATCGATCTCTCTCTCCTTCTACATCTCTCTCTCTCTCCCCATTCCTATCGATCTCACTCTCCGTTTACATCTCTCTCTCTCTCCTCGTTCCTATCGATCTCCCTCTCCGTCTACATCTCTCTCTCCACCCGTTCATATCGATCTCTCTCTCCGTCTACATCTCTCTCGCTCCCCCCGTTCCTATCCATCTCTCTCTCCGTCTACATGTCTCTCTCTCCCCCCGTTCCTATCGATCTCTCTCTCCCTCCACTTCTCTCTCTCTCCCCCGTTCCTATCGATCTCTCTCTCCATCTACATCTCTCTCTCCCCGTTCCTATCGATCTCTCTCTCCGTCTACATCTCTCTCTCTCTCCCCGTTCCTATCGATCTCTTTCTCCGTCTACATCTCTCTCCCGTTCCTATCGATCTCTCTCTCCGTCTACATCTCTCTCCCGTTCCTTTCGGTCTCTCTCTCCGTCTACATCTCTCTCTCTCCCCATTCCTATCGATCTCTCTCTCCATCTACATCTCTCACTCCCCCCGTTCCTTTTGATCTCTCTCTCCATCTACATCTCTCGCTCTGCCCCGTTCCTATTGATCTCTCTCTCCGTCTAGATCACTCTCTCTCCACCGTTCCTATCGTTCTCTCTCTCCGTCTACATCTCTCTCTCTCTACCCCCCATTCCTACCAATCTCTTTCCCGGCTACATCTCTCTCTCTCTCCCCGTTCCTATCGATCGCTCTCTGTCTACATGTCTCTCTCTCCCGTTCCCATCGATCTCTCTCTCCGTCTACATATCTGTCTCACCCCCCGTTCCTATCGATCTCTCTCTCCGTCTACATCTCTCTCTCTCCGCCCATTCGTATCGATCTCTCTCTCCGTTTACATCTCTCTCTCTCTCCTCGTTCCTATCGATCTCCCTCTCCGTCTACATCTCTCTCTCCACCCGTTCATATCGATCTCTCTCTCCGTCTACATCTCTCTCGCTCCCCCCGTTCCTATCCATCTCTCTCTCCGTCTACATGTCTCTCTCTCCCCCCATTCCTATCGATCTCTCTCTCCCTCCACTTCTCTCTCTCTCCCCCGTTCCTATCGATCTCTCTCTCCATCTACATCTCTCTCTCCCCGTTCCTATCGATCTCTCTCTCCGTCTACATCTCTCTCTCTCTCCCCGTTCCTATCGATCTCTTTCTCCGTCTACATCTCTCTCCCGTTCCTATCGATCTCTCTCTCCGTCTACATCTCTCTCCCGTTCCTTTCGGTCTCTCTCTCCGTCTACATCTCTCTCTCTCCCCATTCCTATCGATCTCTCTCTCCATCTACATCTCTCACTCCCCCCGTTCCTTTTGATCTCTCTCTCCATCTACATCTCTCGCTCTGCCCCGTTCCTATTGATCTCTCTCTCCGTCTAGATCACTCTCTCTCCACCGTTCCTATCGTTCTCTCTCTCCGTCTACATCTCTCTCTCTCTCCCCATTCCTATGGATCTCTCTCTCTCCGTCTACATCTCTATCTCACTCCCCCTTTCCTATCGATCTCTCTCTCTCCCCGTTCCTATCGATCTCTCTCTCCGACTACATCTCTCTCTCTCCCTGTTCCTATCGATTTCTCTCTCCGTCTAGATCTCTCTCTCTCTCCCCCATTCCTATCGATCTCTCTCTCCGTCTACATCTCCCTCTCTCCCCGTTCATATTGATCTCTATCTCCGTCTACATCTCTCTCTGTCCCCCCTCTCCTATCGATCTCTCTCTCCGTCTACATCTCTCTCTCTCTCCCAGTTCTTATCGATCTCACTCTCCGTCTACATCTCTCTCTCTCTACCCCCCATTCCTACCAATCTCTTTCCCGGCTACATCTCTCTCTCTCTCCCCGTTCCTATCGATCGCTCTCTGTCTACATGTCTCTCTCTCCCGTTCCCATCGATCTCTCTCTCCGTCTACATATCTGTCTCACCCCCCGTTCCTATCGATCTCTCTCTCCGTCTACATCTCTCTCTCTCCGCCCATTCGTATCGATCTCTCTCTCCTTCTACATCTCTCTCTCTCTCCCCATTCCTATCGATCTCTCTCTCCGTTTACATCTCTCTCTCTCTCCTCGTTCCTATCGATCTCCCTCTCCGTCTACATCTCTCTCTCCACCCGTTCATATCGATCTCTCTCTCCGTCTACATCTCTCTCGCTCCCCCCCGTTCCTATCCATCTCTCTCTCCGTCTACATGTCTCTCTCTCCCCCCGTTCCTATCGATCTCTCTCTCCCTCCACTTCTCTCTCTCTCCCCCGTTCCTATCGATCTCTCTCTCCATCTACATCTCTCTCTCCCCGTTCCTATCGATCTCTCTCTCCGTCTACATCTCTCTCTCTCTCCCCGTTCCTATCGATCTCTTTCCCCGTCTACATCTCTCTCCCGTTCCTATCGATCTCTCTCTCCGTCTACATCTCTCTCCCGTTCCTTTCGGTCTCTCTCTCCGTCTACATCTCTCTCTCTCCCCATTCCTATCGATCTCTCTCTCCATCTACATCTCTCACTCCCCCCGTTCCTTTTGATCTCTCTCTCCATCTACATCTCTCGCTCTGCCCCGTTCCTATTGATCTCTCTCTCCGTCTAGATCACTCTCTCTCCACCGTTCCTATCGTTCTCTCTCTCCGTCTACATCTCTCTCTCTCTCCCCATTCCTATGGATCTCTCTCTCTCCGTCTACATCTCTATCTCACTCCCCCTTTCCTATCGATCTCTCTCTCTCCCCGTTCCTATCGATCTCTCTCTCCGACTACATCTCTCTCTCTCCCTGTTCCTATCGATTTCTCTCTCCGTCTAGATCTCTCTCTCTCTCCCCATTCCTATCGATCTCTCTCTCCGTCTACATCTCCCTCTCTCCCCGTTCATATTGATCTCTATCTCCGTCTACATCTCTCTCTGTCCCCCCTCTCCTATCGATCTCTCTCTCCGTCTACATCTCTCTCTCTCTCCCAGTTCTTATCGATCTCTCTCTGCGTCTACATCTCTCTCTCTCTCCCCGTCCCTATCGCTCTCTCTCTCCGTCTACATCTCTCTCTCTCTCCCCGTTCCTATCGATCTCTCTCTCCGTTTACAACTCTCTCTGTCTCGCCGTTCCTATCGATCTCTCTCTCCGTCTACATCTCTCTCTCCTCGTTCCTAACGATCTCTCTCTCTGTCTACATCTCTCTCTATCTCCCCGTTCCTATCGATCTCTCTCTCCATCCTCTCTCTCTCTCTCCCTCCATCCTCTCTCTCTCTCCATCCTCTCTCTCTCTCTCTCCATCCTCTCTCTCTCTCTCTCTCCATCCTCCCTCTCTCTCTCGCCATCCTCTCTCTCTCTCTCTCTCCATCCTCTCTCTCTCTCTCTCCATCCTCTCTCTCTCTCTCTCCAACCTCTCTCTCAATCCTCTCTCTCTCTCTCTCTCCATCCTCTCTCTCTGTCTCTCTCCATTCTCTCTCTCTCTCCATCCTCTCTCTCTCTCTCTCCATTCTCTCTCTCTCTCTCTCTCCATCCTCTCTCTCTCTCTCTCTCTCCATCTCTCCATCCTCTCTCTCTCTCTCTCCGTCCTCTCTCTCTCTCTCTCCGTCCTCTCTCTCTCCCCGGCCTCATTCTCTCTCTCTCCGTCCTCTTTCTCTCTCTCTCCGTCCTCTTTCTCTCTCTCCATCCTCTCTCTCTCCATCCTCTCTCTCTCTCTCTCCATCCTCTCTCTCTCTCTCTCTCTCTCTCCACCTTCTCTCTCTCTCTCCACCCTCTCTCTCTCTCTCCATCCTCTCTCTCTCTCTCTCCATCCTCTCTCTCTCCATCCTCTATCTCTCTCTCTCTCTCCATCCTCTCTCTGTCTCTCTCCATTCTCTCTCTCTCTCCATCCTCTCTCTCTCTCTCCATCCTCTCTCTCTCTCTCTCCATTCTCTCTCTCTCTCTCTCTCCATCCTCTCTCTCTCTCTCTCCATCCTCTCTCTCTCTCTCTCCATCCTCTCTCTCTCTCTCTCCATCCTCTCTCTCTCTCCATCCTCTCTCTCTCTCTCTCCATCCTCTCTCTCTCTCTCTCTCTCCATCCTCTCTCTCTCTCTCTCTCTCCATCCTCTCTCTCTCTCTCCATCCTCTCTCTCTCTCTCCATCCTCTCTCTCTCTCCATCCTCTCTCTCTCTCTCCATCCTCTCTCTCTCTCTCCATCCTCTCTCTCTCTCTCCATCCTCTCTCTCTCTCTCCATCCTCTCTCTCTCTCTCTCTCTCAATCCTCTCTCTCTCTCTCTCCATCCTCTCTCTCTCTCTCTCCATCCTCTCTCTCTCTCCATCCTCTCTCTCTCTCTCTCTCTCTCCATCCTCTCTCTCTCTCTCTCTCCATCCTCTCTCTCTCTCTCACTCCATCCTCTCTCTCTCTCTCTCTCCATCCTCTCTCTCTCTCTCCATCCTTTCTCTCTCTCTCTCTCCATCCTCTCTCTCTCTCTCTCTCCATCCTCTCTCTCTCTCTCCATCCTCTCTCTCCCTCTCCATCCTCTCTCTCTCTCTCCATCCTCTCTCTCTCTCTCTCCATCCTCTCTCTCTCCATCCTCTCTCTCTCTCTCTCTCAATCCTCTCTCTCTCTCCATCCTCTCTGTCTCTCTCTCTCCATCCTCTCTCTCTCTCCATCCTCTCTCTCTCTCTCTCTCCATCCTCTCTCTCTCTCTCTCTCCATCCTCTCTCTCTCTCTCCATCCTCTCTCTCTCTCTCTCCATCCTCTCTCTCTCTCTCTCTCCATCCTCTCTCTCTCTCTCTCTCCATCCTCTCTCTCTCTCTCTCTCTCTCCATCCTCTCTCTCTCTCCATCCTCTCTCTCTCTCTCTCCATCCTCTCTCTCTCTCTCTCCATCCTCTCTCTCTCTCTCTCTCCATCCTCTCTCTCTCTCCCTCCATCCTCTCTCTCTCCATCCCCTCTCTCTCTCTCTCCATCCTCTCTCTCTCTCCATCCTCTCTCTCTCTCTCTCCATCCTCTCTCTCTCTCCATCCTCTCTCTCTCTCCATCCTCTCTCTCTCTCTCCATCCTCTCTCTCTCTCTCTCCATCCTCTCTGTCTCTCTCTCCATCCTCTCTCTCTCTCTCTCCATCCTCTCTCTCTCTCTCTCCATCCTCTCTCTCTCTCTCCATCCTCTCTCTCTCTCTCCATCCTCTCTCTCTCTCTCCATCCTCTCTCTCTCTCTCCATCCTCTCTCTCTCTCTCCATCCTCTCTCTCTCTCTCTCCATCCTCTCTCTCTCTCTCCTCCTCTCTCCTCTATCTCTCTCCATCCCCTCTCTCTCTCCATCCTCTCTCTCTCTCTCTCCATCCTCTCTCT